>RJWJ010015472.1:0-36116 GCA_004363605.1 Indri indri | reverse complement strand
CCTTAAACCCGCACTTGGGTGAGGCAAAGGCATAAAGTGTAACTGTAGTGTTTGTACCCTCACAATACCCTGGAATAAAATAAAATAAAATAAAATAAAATAAAATAAAAGAAAGAAATAGTCCCCAGTGCTGAAAGTTTTACTGTCTAATAGAATAGTCAAGTCCTATCTAAATGGATAAATCTATAAAAGTGATAAATATCTAATAAATCTAACTATAGCAGTAAAGTCATATACAGAAAGATCAATAGAACAAGTGGAGTAAAAAAGTTTTAATCTAGAAAAACTATATTTTTGTTATTTTTAAATTTGTCTTAATATTTTATTGAAGTACAATATACATATACACAAATATACATATGCACAAATCATATGCATACAGTGAGATGAATTTTCACAAAGTGAATATATATATATATATATAAAAGACCATCATCTAGACCAAGAAATATATTTTAGCTCCATTGAAACACATTCAGAATATGACCCTCACACAAGGATGACCACTATTCTGACTTTTTTTTATTACAAATTAGTTCTACATTGTTTTAAATTTTGCAGACTTTTATAAACATACAGTAGAATGGATACATAAGTTTTAGTATATTCAAATGATGAAAACTATATGGCAATAAGAATTAACACTTTAGGAATAAGGTGGAAGTCCCGGTCTATTGAGTATACACATGGCCAGTTACAGTAGCTATTCCCAAGCAGTTTTCCAAAGTGAGTGTACCAATCTATTCTTCCACCAGGAAGTATATGAGATATCTGGTTGTTTTACATATCACCAAAACTTGGTACTTTCTGCTTTTAAAATTTTAGCCATTATGATGGGTATTTAATCATTTCTCAATTTGATTTTAATTAGCATTCCCCTGATGACAAATTGATGCTGAGTACATTTTAATAGGTTTATTGGTGATTTGGAATCATCTATAGGAAAGAGCCTGTTTAAATCATATTACAGTCTCTTCTTGAATTTATTTGAAGGAGGTCATTATACATTTTGGTAGTCAATCCTTTCTTGGATAAATGATTATATATGGCTAATTTTTATCAGGAGGAATGTTGGTCTATTATTAATATTATACATGATTCTCCATCATACCTTGTCTATCATGTTCATGTCATATGCTCTGCTAACTCTGAATTCCATACCATCATCACTATTAAATACTTATTAAATAAATAAATAAATAAATAATCAAATAAATCCATATCCTTTCAATTTGTTTGCATGCTTCCGGTGCTATATATTTTTTTTACTCCATTGTGTATACCATTACAATTTTCCACCTCTTAAACCTTGTTACCTTGTTTTCGTCATTGTACTTTTCGGCTTAAGAATTTATAAGGGTTATATTATAACGGCGAGATATTTCACTGTAGTGAAGAACTAAAAGGATCAAAAAGGTGGAAGGAGTTGTGGAAGGTGGAAAGAGCTGTTATCCTATACTGCAAATATGGCCTCTATGAAGGAAAGAGAGATTTAGCTGGGAAGAGGTTCAGACTGTACAAGTTTTAAAAAAATTAGGTCAGGCTGATATGGAGTCCTGGAGCCAAAGTTTCCCAGTGTGATTATAGGAATAGACCTGCCTCATTATAGCTGTGGATCTCAGTCATCTGCTGGGATCAGTCCATAGGAAGCCTAGCCTTATGAAAACATGGTGGTAGATTTACAGCGTAATACCTGGGGTCTTCCATCAGTTGCACTCTCTGAATTGGAAGGTCTGAGAGCTGCACTTTCATGGTCACCACACCACAAGGGTCCATTATAAATGATCCAAATAATCCCAAATCCTCAACATTATAATTTTGACATCTTTATAAAGTTTATCAATTGCTACCCCCTTTCACAAAATTCTTGTTTCACTCTTCACTGTGCTTGTCTCCTATTCCCCACTTCTCAAGCTGCCATTTTTATTATTACCCCTCGTCTATCATATGGTGTGCTTGTTAACTATAATTTTTCTGTCCTACACTTCTACTTACTGAAGGCCAACTTTTTTTTAGTACCCTACTTAAATTCCATCTTCTGTATTATATTATTGCTGATTATAAAAGCTCAAAATGGTCTTTACTTTTTCTAAATTATTTAACCATTTATATTCCATATCCTTTACAGTCTCTGATCTCTTACTGCTATGTTGGTGTGCTACTAGATTTATATATCATTTCCTAAACTATATAAAAATTATCTGAGAACAAATTAAAAAATATCTTCTACATTGTTTTCATGTTCTCAAAATTAGAGCCCCTCATACGTCCATTGTTAGCACCCTGTATATCTCCTACAGTGACATTTACCAAATTCCATTACATTTATTTGTTTGATCAATCTATGGCAGTACCTTTCACACACAATATACTCAAAATATATTTATTGAATAAAGTACTGAACAGTTCTAACTTTGCAGTTATGTTATTTCCTTTTGTATTGGTTCATGATTAATGTATATTATACTGTGATTTTATTTTTATCAGATGTATAACTTATTTTGTGCCCAGCATTTTGGAATCATTTGTCGAACTAAGCACTGCACATTTATTGATAAAATCTACATCTTACATCTGTCTGTTTTTATTCACATTTTTCAATGTAACCTTTTTTTAAAAATTAAATAATTGGATTTTTACTACTCTTTCTTGATTTTTTTAGTTTCTTCTTTTGTTGTTTGTTTTTTTTTAATTCAGGATATTATGGGGATACAAATATTTTGGTTACATGAAATGCATTTGCTTCACCCAAGCCAGGGCTACAGGCGTGTCCTTCCCCCATACAGTGTGCTCCATTTCCATTAGCTGTGGGTTTACCCCCCACTCCCCACCCCCCTACCTGACCAGCACCCAGTGAGTATTACTACCATGTGAGCACCTGAGTGTTGATCAGTTAGTACAAATTTGATAGCAAGTGCACATGCTGCATGTTTTTCCATCCTTGTGATACCTCACTTCAAAGGATGGGCTCAATCTCTGTCCAGGCTAATATAAGAGGTGCTAGATCACCATTGTTTTTTGTAGTTGAGTAGCATTCCATGGTATACATATGCTACATTTTAATAATCCACTCATATATTGATGGGCATTTGGGTTGTTTCCATATCTTTGCAATTATCAATTGTGCTGCTATAAACATTATGGAGATATCTGATATTTGCATATCTTTTTTAGATTATTGCTAAAGTACTAATAATATGTGAAATTTATATTTTAGATTGGTAAAAGAGCTAAAAATTACTTAAAATATCTTAGAGAATAAATTTTGGACATTCCAATTATACTACAATAAAAATGTAAAATTGTATTAAATGATCAAACCTCTCTACTTATTAAAGTAGCCTAGTCCAGAAGATTTGCAAATTCTGCTCTAGAAAGATCACTAATATATTATAATGCTACGATAAATTGACAGTAATTTCAGTAATAATTGTATTCACCTGAATAACAATATATCAACATTAATCAGATTATTAAAATGAAAATAATACAAACAAATAAATTAAGCACATTTCATCTCTATTCCTTTGTTCCAAGGCAATACAAAACTTGAATTTCCTTTTGAAGATCTTTCACAGTTGGAACTCCCTATATGACTTCTGAGTTATTATTTAAAAAAAAGAACTTTTACTTGACTCTAGTACAAACAATATAATTATATTAATACAATCTAGGTAAACATCCTATGACTTATTTTCATTTCAAAGGATAAAAAACTCTGCACATGAGGAAATATTAGCAAAGTTGAGCATAAAGTTATATATGATGCAATCCAAGTATGAGTAAATTTAATAAGCATTCCTTAACTGCAGCTTTCTTGCAGAGAGAGTAACATCAATATGGTGCAGTTGTTTGAGAAATAGATTTGATAATAGTTTGACTGGAACTGAAACATGCGTGATTATTTTTTCATTATGGACATAGAAAAGGCTTATTAAAAATATGGGAAATATGTGTCTCTCTGATAAACAAACGGCATCCTAGCATTCTGTAGTATGGGAGACAGAATAATGATCCTCCAAAGATGACCAATTCTTATTCTCCAGAACATATAAGTAAATTAGAGAATTAAGGTTATAAATGGAATTATGTTCATTAATCAATTAACTTTGGGGAATATTACCCTGGACTATCTGGATGGGGACAATGTAATCAGAAGACACCTTATATGTAAAAGAAGGAAGCAGGAAAATCAGTCAGACTGATAAAATGTGAAGATTCAACTGACCATTGCTTACATTGAATATGAAAAGGGGACACAAGACAAGAAATGCAGGCAGCCTCCAGAAGCCAGAAAAGATAAGACAATAGATTCTTTCTGTAATGGGTGAATAATGGCCTCCTGAAAGATATGTCTATGCAAAATTCAATGTGAACGTTACTTTATTTAGAAAAAGGGATCTTTTCAGATAAAATTAAGATCTTGAGATGAGATCATCCTGGATTAGGTGGGTGGTCCGTAAATCCAATGACAAATTTCTTATGAGAGAAAGACACATGGAAATTTGAGATAAACGAGGAGAAGAAAGAGGACAGGAGAAATCAATGTAAAGATGAAGGCAGAGATTGGAATAATGCAGCCACAAGCCAAGGAATGCATAGAGCCACCAGAAATGAAGTGCAAGGAGGGATTCTCCCCTAGAGGCTCCAAAGAGAATATTGCCCTTCTGACACTTTGATTTTGGACTTCTGGCTTCCAAAACAGTGAAAGAATAAATTTCCATTGCTTTAAGCCAATAAGTTTGTGTCAATTTGGTACTGCAACCATAGGAAACTAGTACATACAGTTATAAAAATCATGGTGTCTCAAGCCACTGCCTTAAAAAAAAAAAAAAAAAAAACAGAGACTTTAAGTGAGTCTTCAACAATCTCCAATAAAACTATTTTTTCTAGTAAATTTCTACAAGATCCCTAATGACAATTTCATGCATTCTCCTTGTTATTTCAACTTTCCAATGGCTATTACTTCCCTCCATTTGCAAATACCACTTGTCATTATCCTCCTTTTTTCCAATTATCATTGAACAAATAGAATCCAACAAATGGAAGCTTTTTGAGCCTTCTGTTATTAAATTAATGAACCAATATGTGTCTTTATTTCCTTTTTTCTTTGTTAAAATGGTAGTAATTTACCATTTCCTCTGAGAGAACAATCCATTCACATTAATATGATCCTTATGACATCAAAAGTTTGTTTTTATCATATTCTTTCTTTCTAAAATATATGAATTCATCATATCTTTTAATTTTTTTCCTATTATTTCAATCTAATGGACCATTTAAATCAGTAAAGAAAATTATTTTACAGACTCTCATGATAAAAAATGAAAAACTTTCTCTATCCCTCAAATCACTCCGACTACAATTCTACCTCTTTTTCCCATTGACGATAAAACTTTGCTAAAGAGAATTCTAAACAAACTTTTCATTTCTACCTTAATATTCTTTGACACATTTCAAACTACATTCTTTCATGTTGTAATAAAACTCTTCTAACCAATGTCGGATATAACGTCCATGTTTCAGTTCCAATAACCTCTCTTCTGTAATCATCCTATTCAATATCTCAGCAACAATCAATACAATTAACCACTTTCAATTTATGGAAACATTTTTTGGTACAACACCCTTCTCTGATTCTCCTACTTAAGCTCTGCCTGCAATTTGCTAGGCTTTTATTCAGACTCCATATTATCTTTCCCATCTAGAAATATTGAAGTCACCAAAGTTCAATCCTGAAACCAGTTGTCTTCCTTCTTCTTATGCTCCCTAAAGATAATATCATTTTCCTTGTGTTTTAAAATACAATCCATAAGCTAATAAATATTGAATATAAATCTCCAGGTTAGATAATTCTCTGAGTTACACATAGCATTACACAATTTTCTAGTAGCATCTTATCTTAAATATCTCACAAACACCCCAAGCTTATGATATGATGGCATTATTCTACCAGTTGCTCAATAAGTACTCTGGAATTCATACTTCATGACTGTCTCTCAAGAGATAGTCTAATCTAAAATAAATAATGTACTGTGTTTTGTATCATAAATGCATTCCTTTAAATAATTGTATTAAATTAACAAGCAAATAAAAGGTAAAGGAAATATTATAATCAATTTGATAGACCCATCACTTAGAATCCACAAGTATCAAGATTTTGTAACATTTGCTTTAGTGATAATTTTATAAATATTCATACACAATTGGCCCTTGAAGAACATTGAGGTTAGAGGTGTCAACCCCCTGTGCAGTTGACAATCCGTGCACAACTTATAACTCCCCCAAAACTTACCTACTAATAGCCTGGTGTTGAACAGAAAACTCAGTGATAACATAAACATCTGATTAACACATATTTTTATGTTGTATGTGTTATATACTGTATTCTTACAATAAAGGAAGAGGGAGAAAATAAAACGTTATTAAGAAAATAATAAGGAAGAGAAAATATATTTATTATCCATTTTAAACAAATAAAAAATTGACTTGTGCTTTGTACTTTTTGCCATTTATAATTTTGTCATTTAAGAAAATGAACTCATAGACAGCCATGTAATATTCCCCTCTTTATTTATTGTTCCCTAGAGTTTCTCATTGCAATAATCTATAATTACTAAAAAAAAAAAAAAACATTTTGCAATTTCAGGGCACCAATCCCTATCAATTCTCTTTCATACACGACTACAACTGTACTCTCTTTTAAAACCTTGCATTGATTTTTGTTATAGCCATCAAATGGGTCATCTTACTTCATTAAATGTCCTGATCAGTCTGTATTCCGTTCTGCCATCAGTTTTCTTTCTAAATCCCAAATTTATTTATGTAAAATCCATGGTTGACACACTTCACTTTTTTTCCAGGATGACTTTTTTCCCCCTTTTTTGTTTTATTAGCGTAGCATAAAAGAACCAACACAATTTCACTGTATTTATCAATATATTTTATTATTCATATTCTCATCACATACTTTCCATGAAAACTATACACCACACAGACAGAAATATATACACACACTCTACATGACAACTACACAATAACATTCACTCTTCCTTCAATATGTCATATTGCATTAGTTCTCTGTCACTTTATTCATTCTATATTCTTTAACATCCTGCATGGACAGAATTTCCAAAAATTATTTAACATCCATCTAAAATTTGTGCCTTATCAAAAATTCTTGCTAAATACTTTAAGTTGAGTTTACTTCTTCCAAAAAAAATATTCAAAAGCCTATTTTAGCTCTATAGCTGATTTAACTCTATAGTATGATTATTTATTTATTTATTTATTTTTGTTTGTTTGTTTCCTACTTTCTTTAGACTAATAGGTTCTTTTTTTAAGATAGAAAATATAAACCTTATTCCTCAACATAAGATCCGTCAAGTTCAATACACTTTTGTAAGCAATGAGACCACCCATTTAGTCCACCCTTAGAGGACTAAGGGTCTTCGGGATTTAACCATGTCAATGCAGTCTTTTCTACACTATTAAATGAAGACAAATGGGTGCCATTTAAAGATTTTTTTTTAAGATTAGGAAACAAAAAGAAGTAATAAGGAGCCAAAACATGACTGTAATGTGGGTGCCAAATGATTTCCCATCAAAACTCTCACAAAATTGCCCTTGTTTAATAAGAGGAATGAGCAGAACATTGTTCTGATGGAGGACTCCTTGATGAGGATTTCTCAGGTGTTTTTCTGTTAAATTTTGGCTAACTTTCTCAAAAAACTCTCATAATAAGCAGATGTTATGATTCTTTGTCCTGCCAGAAAGTCAACAAGCAAAATGTCTTAAGCATCCCAAGAAACTGTTAAAATGACCTTTGCTCTTGACAGGTCCACTTTTACTATGACTGGACTACTTCAATCTCTGGATAGCCTTTGCATTGCTTGTGCTTTCTCTTCAGGATTGTACTGATAAAGCTTTTTTATTTTTTAATCTAATCAAGCCCCATTTATTTATTTTTATTTTTGCTGTGACTCCCATTGGGGTCTTCTTCATAAATTATTTGCCTAGGCTGATATCTATAAGAGTTTTTCCAACATTTTCTTCCAGAATTCTTATGTTTTCATGCCTTACATTTAAGTCTTTTAAACATCTTGAATCAAGTTTTGTGAGTGGTGAGTGATAAGGATCCTATTTCATTTTTCTGCATGTGGCTATCCACTTTTTCCAGCAACATTTATTGAATAGGGCTTTTCCCCAGTGTATATTGTGGTCTGTTTTGTCAAAGGTCAGTTGATTGTAGATAGATGGTTTTATACCTGGGTTCTCTGTTCTCTTCCATTTCTATGTCTCTGTTTTTGTACCAGTATAATGCTGTTTTGGTTACTATAGCCTTGTAGTATAATTTGAAGTCTGGTAATGTGATGCCTCCATTTTATTTTTATTTTTTATTTTTTTTGAGACAGTCTCACTCTGTTGCTTGGGCTAGAGTGCTACGGCATCAGCCTAGCTCACAGCAACCTCAAACTCCTGGCCTCAAGCAATCCTTCTGCCTCAGCTTCCTGAGTAGCTGGGACGACAAGCATGTGCCACCAGGGCCCATTAATTTTTTCTATATATTTATAGTTGTGCAGCTTATTTCTTTCTATTTTTTTTTTTTTAGTAGAGATGGGGTCTCGCTCTTGCTCAGGCTGGTCTCAAACTCATGAGGTCAAACGATCCTCCCACCTCAGCTTCCCAGAGTGCTAGGATTACAGGTGTGAGCCACCGTGCCCAGCCGAACTATATTTTCTTGATCTGTAAAAGGTGACATTGATAAACAGAAACATAAATGGAAGCAAATACAAAGACCATATGATCATCTCAGTAGACTTCAGTATATAATAAAAAATCATATACTTAAATCCAGCGGAGTTTATTCCAGAAATTCAAGGCTGATTCAATATTAAAAAATCAAATAATGTATTCACTACAATAATTAAGTAATTAAGAATGTGTGGTAGGGGCAGAGGGATTGACACATAGATTAATGGAACAGAACAGAAACCCCAAAAATAGACCCATGCAAATATGTCTAATAGACTTAACAAAAGTTGAAAAGCAATTCAATGGAGAGAAAATAGCTATTTTAACAAATGGTCATGGAAGAAGTAAACATCTATAATCCCCACCCCCCGAAAAAGAGCCTAAGTTTGTAGAACTATAAAAATGTTTTATTTTTTTCAATTTTGTAATTTTATTTTTATTTTTTTTATTTCTACATATTATAGGGGTACAAATGTTTAGGTTAAGTTGACCTTCCCCCCTCCCTCCCCAGTCAGAGCTTCAAGCATGTTCATCCCCCAAATAGTGTGCATCGCACTCATTATGTATGTATATACCCATCCCCTCCTCCCGTCTCCCATCTGCACGACGTCCGATAAATGTTATTCCTATATGTGCACTTAGGTGTTGATCACTGAAACCAATTTGCTGATGAGTACATATGGCGCTTATTTTTCCATTCTTGGGATACTTCACTTAGTAGACGGATTCCCAGCTCTATCCAGGAAAATACAAGAGGTGCTATATCACCATTGTTTCTTATAGCTCATAGTACTCCATGGTATACATATACCACATTTTGTTAATCCACTCATGTATTGATGGGCACTTGGGTTGTTTCTACATCTTTGCAATTGGGAATTGTGCTGCTATAAGCATTCAGGTGCAGGTGTCTTTTTTATAGAGTCTCTTTTGTTCTTTTGGGTAGATGCCCAGTAATGGGATTGCTGGATCAAATGGTAATTCCACTTGCATCTCTTTAAGGTATCTCTGTATTGCTTTCCACAGAGGTTGCACTAGTTTGCCGTCCCACCAACAGTGTGTGAGTGTTCCTATCCCACCACATCCATGCCAACATTTATTGTTTTGGGACTTTTTGATAAAGGCCATTATCACTGGAGATAAGTGATATCTCATTGTGGTTTGGATTTGCATTTGCCTGATGGTTAGAGATGAGCATTTTTTCATGTTTCTTGGCCATTTTCTATCTTCTTTTCACAAGTTTCTATTCATGTCCTCTGCCCATTTTTTGATAGGGTTGTTTGATTTTCTCTTGCTGATTTTTTTGAGTTCTAAATAGATTCTAGTTATCAGCCCTTTATCGGATTTGTAGCACGCAAAATTTTTCTCCCATTCTGTAGGTTGTCTGTTTGCTCTCGTGACCATTTCTTTGGCTGTGCAGAAGCTTTTTAATTTGATCAGGTCCCATTTATTTATTTTGGTTGTTGCTGTGATTGCCTTTGGGGTCTTCTTCATAAATTCTTTGCCTAGGCCAATGTCTAGAAGAGTATTTCCAATATTTTCTTCTAGAATTCGAATACTTTCACTCCTTAAGTTTAAGTCTGTTACCCAGCGTGAGTTGATTTTTGTGAGAGGTGAAAGGTGTGGATCCTGATTCAGTCTTCTACATGTGGCTATCCAGTTTTCCCAGCACCATTTATTGAATAAGGATTCTTTTCCCCAGTGTATGTTTTTGTCTGCTTTGTCAAAGATTAGATGGCTATATGAGGATGGTTTTATATCTGGGTTATCAGTTCTGTTTCACTGGTCAATGGCTCTATTTTTGTGCCGGTACCAAGCTGTTTTGATTACTACCGCCTTGTAACAAAGTTTGAAGTCTGGTAAATTGATACCTCCCATTTTGTTTTTATTGCCTAGAATTGCTTTTGCTATATGGGGTCTTCTCTTGTTCCACACGAAGTGTAAAATTAATTTTTCTATATCTTCGAAAATGATGTTGGTATTTTAATAGGGATTGCATTGAATCTGTAGATCACTTTTGGTAGTATAGACATTTTCACAATGTTGATTCTGCCAACCCATGAGCATGGTATGGTTTTCCACCTGTTTAAGTCCTCTGCTATTTCTTTCCTCAGTGTTTCATAGTTCTCCCTGTAGAGGTCTTCTACCTCCTTAGTTAAATATATTCCTAGATACTTTATTTTCTTTGTTGCTATTTTTAAGGGTATTGAATCTTTGATTTGCTTCTCAATTTGACTGTTATTGGCGTATATGAATGCCTCTGGTTTGTGTGTATTGATTTTGTATCCCGAGACTTTACTGAATTCATTTATCAATTGCAGAAGTCTCTTGGTTGAATCCTTGGTGTTTTCTAGATATAATATCATATCATCAGCAAAGAGTGAGAGTTTGATCTCTTCTTCCCCCATTTGGACACCCTTAATTCCCCTCTCTTGTCTAATTGTTGTGGCCAGGACTTCCAGCTCTATGCTGAATAGAAGTGGAGACAGTGGGCAACCTTTCCTGGTTCCAGTCCTAAGTGGGAATGCTTTCAATTTTTCCCCATTCAGTATGATGTTGGCTGTTGGTGTTAATATAGGAGAAAGTCTTTGGGATCTATGTTTAGGTAATGTGTTCTTAGATTTCAAACAAATCACACAATTCAGAAAAGGAAAACAATAGAAATTGGACTTCATTTTAATTAAAGACTTTCTTTGTGAAAGCACCAGCAGGAGTATGTAAAGACTAGGTGAAATTATTTGCAAATCATATATTCCCCAAATGGCTCATATTTAGAATCAATAATAACCTAAATAGAAAAGAACTCAATGGTAAATTCAAAAAATTCAATTAGAAAATGAACAGAAGTCATGAAGAAACATTTCACTGAAGAAGAAATGCAGGTAGAAAATGAACACATAAAACGATATTAAACAGCTTTGGCCGGTAGAAAAATGGAAAATAAAACCATCATTAGACATTACTAAACAACTATCAGAATTACTAAAAGTAAATAATGCTATATACTGAGGAGAATGTGAAGAAACTTAATTTTTCACACATTACTGATGAGAATGGAAAATGGTGCATCCACTCTGGAAAAGTTTAATAATTTCATAATAAAGTAAATGTGTAACTATCATATTTCTCCTTGGGGAGAAATTAGATTATGATAAGATAGAAGTTTGCTGGAGGATTTTGGGTTGTTGGCAATATACTATTTCTTGATGTATGCTGTTAGAAGTGTGTTTGTGCTACTATAATTTAATAAAATGCACAATTATGACTTTATGTATAATTTTAATATTTCTTCATAAATTATTTATAAAAAGAAATAAGGATGGAGTGGATGCTGGTATTTGGCTAGAAGTTTCCAATAGATCGTTTTTTTACTGTAAAATGTTTATGGAGAAACAAAGACAATGACACACACTAAATGTCACGATTGTCAAACTGCCTAATGAGAATATCAGACAGGATGCTTCATTGACTCAAGGCCAAAGGATTGGGATAAGGGGAAAAATATTGAACCAGGCTTTGGCTTTTGGCACAAGAATTTATTATATGAAACAGAGACTACCTGAGAAAACATTAAAGGTGATGTAATATTGGCATTTTGTTTCACATAAACTATGATCTGTACCAAGATAATTATATATATTATTTTTTAATTATTCAGAGTTGCAACTTTTCATACCTCACTCTCTTTTTATACCCATTCCAAAAGTGTTATTTCTGAAAATATTTGAGCAACAAGTAGTAGTAGGTAGTGAGGAAGTGGATGGTTTTCAAAAGTCTATTTCATCTACAATGACTAACTGATCCCAGTTTAGCCCTAACTTCCCTGCTTTAAAAAACGCCATGCCCCGGAAATCCCCTCAATCCCAGGCAAACTGAAATAATTTGTCACCCTAAATGAGAGAATAAAGCCACACAGGTAAATCACCACTTATATTAACTGCGAGTGGAATAACTTTGGAGATGTGAGTAATGGGAATTGTTAGCATTTTACTTTATTATTCAAGAGTATCAGAGAATAATATGGTACAAATCAGAGAGGATAACAACTCAGAAGAACACAGTTACTGAGAATTAAACTGAGAGATGATCCCATGCTCCAACTCCAACCATGCACTAATAAAGAGGATCGTACCATTTCATAATGACTAATGAATAGCACTAATAATTAACCATATACTCTGTCAGATGATGCACATGTTTGAATAGGTGTCAGCCTTACTTGAGATTGAGTAATGAGAAAGAAAACTTCAATTAGCTATTTCACATTTGCAACGAAGAATAAAAGAAAGTGTCATGTCTTAGTTAAAATTGAATAAACTCATAAGTACAATACAGGCTAAAATAACAATAATAATAATAAACAAAAATACATAAAAAGAGAGTTGGTTGAGAGAGAATATTTAAAATAAACTTAAAAAAATTAAATTCACATTGTGGACAGCAGCGAGCAGAAATAAAACTATGGAAAATTGAATCAATGAAATGGATTATATACTTCAGAAGCTACCAAAGAATGTAAAAGAAAAGAACACAAACCAAAAATATGAAAATTATGTAGGGAAATATTAAAAATATGGAGGATGGAACACTTACATTTAGCTTGACACATTTCCGTATTTTTGCATTTATCATTTTAAAGATATATAAGATACACTAGTGATTAATTTTTCATTTTCTAAAAACATTGTTAAATATTTTAATATTTACTTATAAACATTTAAAAACAGATTAGACTCATGAATCACATCATATTTTTTCACTTCCTATTTGAGATATTCATACTAAAAATTCAAAATATCACCTTTTTACAGAAAAAAGAAAATAATAGAAAATGATAGTTTACTCCATGGCTATGGATATGAATAATGAAAGTTAAGATATTATTTTCTTTGTTTAAAACATTCATTTTAAACTTAACTGAGGACTTATTCTTCATAAAGTATGCACTAAATGTAAAGTTTACCTTTTAAAAATAATTTTGTTAGAAATGTCTACCCAAATTTTAACAGATTGAAAAATAATTTTTCTTCTGATTTTGTCAACATGTAACTGAAATTATTGCATTAAACAAAAACCCAACCTTAGAATCATGACAAAATATATTAATATTTATGCAAACTATCAACCAGACATATGTTTTCAAATAGCTTTGAGCAAGTGATAAGAAGCTCTAGGTCATAATAGAATTCCTTCCACATAAGGATGAAAAGCCTAGATTCTTAATTATGCAAAACTGCTGCCTTGAAGGCTCTTCTGAGAAGTACTTGGGCCTTAACCACCTTTTTGTACTGAAAGTGCAATGCATTTTCTAAATATTGGGTAATAAATGTCCTGTTGCATATACAAAGATCACAGACAAAGAAAGCTTTACCAAATCAGTTTTTACCAGACATTATGGCAAAAGATTATTTCAAACAGTATATGTTTATTCATTCTGGATAAATTCAAAGCACAAAATTGGAAAGCATAGTTTAATTGTTAACTTGTTAGAATGAAAGTATGAATAATTGGAAAAAGGTTTAGTAATGTGATACTGAGAATAATGGGATACTAGAAAATTAAAAAAAATAAAAACAGGAAATGTCCTAAAGATAATTAGGCAGAAAAATTCCACAGAGACTTCTGCAGCTATAAAGAGGTGAATTTGATTTGCTAAGAAAGTTCGGAAGGAATAAAAAGGTAAATGCTGCTTTAAGTAACATATTTCCCTCTTCTTTTCTATATTTTATTCTGGTGTCTCTCTTGTGGCCCCGGGGCCCTTTGGGATGGTTCGGATATGGGTTAGAGGTGGAAAAGAAAAAGGAGACTCGGGCAGAGCCATTGCATGCAAGATTCGTTCTAATTTAAAATTGTAGGATGCTTCAGAACAATTGAGCTATAAATCAATAGAGTTTTTAGTGCACTTTGGGAGGAGGAATGTCCAATTTCCCTGAGCTGTATTTTAAACATATTTGTTTCACGATAATAGGCATGGAAACTCTTGGATGGGTGAGGATTAGTTAACATCAGAATTAAACTTCAAAGGAAGCTTCGTATCTTCTTTTTTTTTTTTGTTCGTCTTCCTAGTTTTATGCCCCCTATATCTTACTATTAATGTTGACTTTTTTGAAGTTTAACTATTTTAACAAAGTGCCAACTAGGGAACTGATGATTGAATCAGTTGCTTTTTCAATCAGTCTCTGAGATTCACTACATGCTGTTAATTTCAAAATATTGTTCAGAAAGTCCCCCAGGGAAGAAATTAGGTATTATTTCCTATCTAAATAGAGACTGGTCTTTGGTGTACTTAAAGTAAATATTAGAAGGAGAATCACAGATATCAGCTAGTTATCTGAATACACTTTTAAATTTAAGAGGGATAATAAAGTTCTGGAGCTTTGAATGACACTAGACAAATAAGAAAGTCTTTCCTCATACACTTGTAGGTGACCAATTTTCTTGATTTTCTTAGAATTGTCCAGCTTTAGAACTGAAAGTGTTATAGCATAGGAAAACTCCTGAGTGTGGAGCAAACCTGGATAGTCAGTCATTGTATGGTGTGGCTAAAATGGAGAGACATGAACTGAATGACAGATGCATAGATTCAGAACTGGTTGAACGACATACTTAATGACTGTCGATATGAAACAATTCTTCAATAACCTGCTGCAACACGTTACTTTTTTATCAATTACTTGGGTGCACATACTGTACACATTCTGATCAGAGATATGTGCAGCATACATGCCGATGGGAGAATAAGATAAAGCAAAAACTAGATAAAATTCTAAAATATTCATCTTCACCCCTCCTTTTGGTACTCTGTAATGAAAATTCAAGATATTTTTTAAAAATAAAGTTCCACTATTGGATTTGTATTATAGTAAGAGTGTCGGGGTTTAAGAATGAGTTGTTTGACCACTTGCATTCGGAAACGTTCTGACTTATCTGGTGAATTAGTGGGGTGGCCTTGAATTCCATGTGTATTAACTACTGGTAGGTCTAGAAGGTATTATGAGGAAAGCAGTCAGGTCAACAAGCTTAAGTCAGTTACAGAACCTTAGTCCTCAGAAGGAATGTGTGCTTTTGAGAATAGAACAATGTTTGTCGATTGAATTTGTTTTCTAACTAGTATAGCATTGGTCTAAATCTTGTGGAGCAGTGGTAGTGTGGGAGGAGAGGCTATAAGTAAAATTTGAAAAATGAAAAAGCTAACTCACTAAAGTACATTAAAAAGAAAGATTAAAAACTGGTAGCTGTCAGGGAAAGTATAGTTCTCAGATATATTTTGTTTGGCTCACATGTTTTTATAAATTGATTAAGTGAACACAAGGGAGCCTGTGGTTGGTGATGGAACAGTTCTGTATCTTAGTCATGTTGTGGTTATAGAAATCTATAGATGTAAGGAAATTGCATTGAACTACACACACACACACACATAAATGAGTGTGTGTAAATCTGGTAAAATGTAAATAAGCTTTGTGGATTTTACCAGTGTCAATTTCCTGGATTTAGTATTGTATTATAGTCAAGCAAGATATTACCATCGATTGAAACTGGCTGTATAGCACATAAGACCTCCCTGTACATTTTTTTGCAACTTCCTATAAATCTATAATTATCTCGAATTTTTTTTAAATGCCGTGTTTTGGAAAAAAATAGTTGAAATAGCAATTGCTGTACTGCCTTCACACACCTGGTTATTAAGTTTTGTATTCTACAGGCCTCTCAGCACCAAACAAAGCCCTACAATGAGAATTGAACAAACCACTACATAAGCAAGAAAGAAAATACACAAAATTAACTATTAATTTCAAAATCCTCCCATCTAAGTGAGAGACAATGGTGTATACACACACACACACACATACACACACACATATATATGTGTGTGTGTCTATGCACACACACACACACATACACATACAGAATGCATTCTCCTCCCTGAAGACTAGGTAAATACCACAAGCTTGGAAAGCAGTAGAAGGATCACATGGATAAGAAAATCCAAGACCAAGAAAGAATAAGCTTCAACCAACCAAGTGGTTTTAGTGACCTTCATCAAGATGCCACATAGAAAGAGAATCAGTGACATGTTATTTTTTTGTTACTATTTGTTAAGAATCCATATCAATGAAATCTAGCTAGGAGCTATGATCTTTTTTTGCTTCAACACTCTGTTTAATCTCCTACCTCTCAAATGAATTATCCTGTGTTGATAATACCTGTTTCTACAGCTTGGAACACCATAAAACCTGTAAAATGGAGGTATTCTTGACTCTTCAAACTCTGTTGATGATGTAAAGAGAAGGGAAAACACTCAAATGCTAAGACCAACCCTTATCAAGTAGAGCCAGAATAATCTCACTTAGGTTTCTAAGTGAGATTCCCCAAGATCGCATTACTATACTGTAACGTACCAAACTTATTACAGCCAAAATTTAGAAATATAGTCATGTATTTAACAAATAAATTTTTTATTATCTGCTGGGCACTATTCCAACCACCTCAATAAAACAGTGAACAAAACAGACAATAAACCATGCTCTTACAGAGCTTACATTCTAATGCATATGTTTCCAGAGGGAGAGTTGACAGTTCATAAACAAATAATTAAAATACATAGTTTATTAAATCATGGTAAATATTGTTAAGAAAAAATTAAACAGTGAAAGGAGATAGGAAGTATTTTGGGCACGGTAAAGAAGCAGGCAAGGTTAATTTTATGTAGGCTTTCTAAGTAAGATGATTAGGACAGACCTTATGTATTGGAAAGGCAATATATGTGTAAAAAGTGAAGATGGAGTGAGACATGATGATATCTAGAGGGAGCATATTCCATATATGGCAAGTTCAAAGGCCCTGAAGTGTAGTTCATCTGTTGTGTTGAACGTACAATAAGAAAGTTATGGGGGCTCTATCAAAGTGATGAAAGAGAGAGTAGTAGGAAGATAAAGTCAGAGGTAATGCAGGTTTGTGAAGTTAATTGTATCCATTTAGGTTCAGCTTTCATAGCAGACAAAAAGTAATCTCAACCCCGTCATTTTGATAATCCAGTTGCCAATTCCCAGCAGAACCACAGAGATAATCTTAGCTTCTCATCTCATTTTATCCTAAATTACAGTGGGCCACATAAATATGAAATGATCCTCATCAGTCATATTTCTTTTAATTAATTCCTTTCAGATCTAGTATT
Organism: Indri indri; assembly: GCA_004363605.1. Classification (NCBI taxonomy): domain Eukaryota; kingdom Metazoa; phylum Chordata; class Mammalia; order Primates; family Indriidae; genus Indri; species Indri indri. The sequence continues at coordinate 18,187 of RJWJ010015472.1, read as the reverse complement.
TTTAATTTTTTCTATACGTGGGCAGTAACCAGCTTCTCCACCTACTCCCCATATTGAGACAACCAGTGTGAGCTAAGATAAACTGTTTCTCTAAAAAGTTTTACTGCATGTGTATTTCTAGATTATAGAAATAGAAATAATTAGATAAATTTTATAGAAAGGCAAAAATTTTTGCTTATCATCCAGATTGGAAAGTAGTAAAAGTATCTTTGTTTGCAAATGACTTGATCTTGTATATGAAAAATCCTGTGGAATACACTAACAAACTTTCATAATTAATGATCTGAGCAAAGTTTCAGGGTACTGGATCAATGTACAAAAATCAACTGTATTTCTATACAGTTGCAAAAAACAATCCAGAAATACAATACAATACAAATAATTCCATTTAAAACAGTATCAAAACAATAAAATACCTAGGACTATTTTACTTGTATAAGTAAAATATACAAAGCTTATACTCTGAAAACTATTATACGAAACAGTGTTTGAAGAAATTAATGATAAATGAATAAAGTGAGTGACATTTAATTACTCATGGATTAAAAGACTTAATAGCATTAAGATGGCAAATAGTACCTAAAATTGACTCATAAAAGCAACACAACCCTTATCATCATACAAAATATAAAAATATAAAAAAATATAAAACTCTTAGAAGGAAATCCAAGCTCATGAAGATTTCCTCTTACATTTTCTTCTGAGTTTTATACTTTTAGCCCTTACATTTAGATACATGATCCATTGGAGTTAATTTTTGTGTATTGTGTGAGGGAGCATTCCAAGTACATATTTTTACCGGTGTACTGCAGTTATTCTAGCTTCATTTGTTGAGAAAATTATTCTTTTCTTCATTGAATTTTCTTGGTACCCTTTTCAAAAATTAATTGATCATAATGTGAGGTTTTATTTCTGTATGCTCTATTCTGTTAATCTCTATGTCTACGTGATTATGACACTATAACTTATTAGTAAGATTTAAAATGGAGAAGTATATGTCATCCTACTGTTCTTCATTTTCAAAATTGTTTTGCCTATTATATATCTTTTGCATTTTCGTGTGAATTTTAGGATCAGCTTGTCAATTTCTTCAACTATCAAACAGATTTGAAGATATTGTGTTGAATCTATAGATCAATTTAGGAGAACTGAAATTTTAACAATAGTAAGTCTTCTAATCCATGAAGATAGGATAATTTCCTTTTATATGAGGTTTCTTTAATTTCTTTCAACAATAGTTTATAGTTTTCAGTGTAGAAGTCTTGCACTTCCTTTGTTAAATTTGTTAAATATTTTATTCATTTTGACATGTTAACCTAAAGGAAAAAGCTGAGGCAAAATTAATATAAGTAGAGAGTTTATTTTCCAAATTTGAGGACTGCAACCCAGGATCATAGATTCAAGCTGCTCTGAATATGTGCTCAGATCAGCAGCAGTTACAAGGTTTTTTTAAAAATATATATTTAATTAATTAGTTAATTAATTTATTTTTTAAAGATGGGCTAGTGAGCTATGTTGCCTAGGCTGGATTCAAACTCCTGGGTTTAGGTTATCCTCCCACTTCAGCCTCTCCAGTAGCAGGGACTACAGGCATACCTGCCATCATGCTGGCTCAAAAGTGCATTTTTAAAGGAAGAAAAAAGAGGCAGTCCCTAAGTTATGTACCAATAATTTACATTAAAATAACTTAAGCTATTCACTAGTTACACATTGTTCTTTGTATCAGAAATTCTGGGACCATGAAGATAATGGGCTAGGCAGCTAGTTAGGAAACTACAGGGAAGAAAAGTACGAAGAAAATGCCTTTAAACAATTGCATCTGGGCATGAGGGTACATGTGTGGTGGAGCCATAACTGAAGTCCCACACTCATGTCTCTCTGGACCTGATGAATTTTGCATACCTCACATAGGTCAGACTGCTCTGAACTATTTTCTGTCCTCAGATTCTATTATAAATATGACTGTTTTTTTAACTTAACATATTATTACTATTGTATAGAAATATGATTAATTTTCATATATTCTTTTATCATTCTTGTATCATCTCATTCATTAGGTCTAAAAGTTTATTAGTGATTTCTTAGAATTTTTTGATATATAATATCATACATAAATAATTTGACTTATTCCTTTCTGATCTGTATGACTTTTATTTCTTTTTCTTGCCAAATTTCCATAGACAGAAACTCCAGTACAATGTAGAACAGAAGTCATGAAAGCAAACATCCTGGCGTCATTCCTCATCTCACAGGGAATGTTTTCAGTCTATCGCCGTTAAGTATGCAGTTTGTTGTAAATTTTTCATAGTTTTCTTATATTAGGTTGAGAAAGTTCCCTTTGACAACTGAAATGAGTGACTGAGACAACGATCTCAATCAACTGATGTGAATTAAGCCAGCCTTAAGGCGACTACAGGAAAAAATGCAAGCCACAGATGCATCTGTGGGTGTTTTTCCAAAGAGGTTTTCAGGGAGTTTAGAATTTATACATTTCCTTAAAGGGGGGAAGGTATGTAGAAAGAAGGAGGCAGGTGGGTATTAAAGTGAAAGGTAATATTCTTATAAAACTTTAGTCAGTGCCCAGGAAATCTACATTTTACATAACATAGAGAGAATATTTGAAGAGACAAAGGGAGTAAAGGCAGAATCAATTATGCAGATACCTCTGGGGAGAAATAGGAATGATTGACCTCATCTTGTCTCTGTTTTGCACTTGGGAAGATAAGCTTATAGTCAACATTATCACTGTAGAACCCAACAGACTTCAGTTTTAGGAGCTAGATATAGACTGTAGACCTAAAATTACAATTGGCATGTCCCTGTTTATGGGAGGCCAGCAAAGAATTTACTTATGAGTGATCTGTGGGCAGTCCTTCACAGATGCCTGATGCCATTTACCGTTCCCTTGGGATCTGGCTAATATAAAATGTTAGTAACAGCTATTCATTTGGGAGGGTGTGTTGCATGACTCAGCCTCCAGACTTGACCTTCCCTTTTGCATAAGGAGTTTGGAGAGATCCAGATATTTTTATTTTTATCTATAGCTTCTATTTTTAGTTTGCATGTTTCCAGTGTGAAAGGTTTTGGTAGTTTGTCAAATGTTTTTTCTGCATCTATGTCCTTTATTTTATTAACAAGGTGCATATATTGATTAATTACAATTTGTTGAACCAACTTTGTATTCCTAGAATAAACTATATAAACATTTGCTTATGGTCCATAATATGTTTTTATCATGGCAAACTTAATTTCCTTGTATTTTGTTGAGAAATTTGGGCCTATATTCATAAGATTTATTGGTCTGTAGTTTTCTTGTGATATTTGTCTGGTTTTGGTACACTGTTAATACTGGACTCAGAAGGCATTGGGAAGTGTTCACTCCTTTTTATTTTATTTTATTTTTCAGGAAGAGTTTGTGAAGCAATGGTATTAATTCTTCTTTAAACATTTAGTGAATTCACCAGTGAAACCATCTGCTCCTGTTTTTTTTTTAATTACTCATTTATTGTCTTTGTTTTTATGGGTCTATTCAAATCTTCTACTTCCTGAGTTAATTTGGATATATTTTGTCTTTCTAGGATTTTTTCAAAATTTCATTTGAATGATCTAAATTCTTGAAATGCAATTGTTTAGAGCATTTCCTTATTATCCTTTTTATTCCTATAAAGCCAGTAGTTATACCCCTCTTTCACTCTTAGTTTTAGTGATTTAGTATTTTAAGTCTTTTAGATTTTTTTCTTGGTCAATCTATCTAAAAATGCGTAAATTCTGTAGACCTGTTTAGTGTACTAATTGTTGCTTTTGTTGTTTTTTCTCTACTGTTTTTCTATTTTCTAGTTTATTTATGCCTACTCCAATATTTATTTTTCCATCCTTTTGCTTTCTTTGTGTTTAGGTTTGATTTTCTCTTTCTGTTTTCTTAAGGTGGAAGGTTAGGTTATTTATTTGGGATCTTTCTTCATTTTCATATGCATGTTTACAACTATATAGTTCCTTCTATGCACCATTTTAGCTGCAAAATATAAATTTTGATTAATTGTGTTTTCATTTCCATTCACCTGAAAATATTTTCTCATTTTCGTGATTTTTTTTCTTTGACTTATTGGTTATTAAGGAGATTTTTACTTCTACTTATTTGTGATTTTTTTCTATAGTGAATTTGTAATTTAGTTTAATTGTAGTTATGGAACATATTTCTTTGGTTCCAGATACTTTTAGTTCCTTCGAGCCTTCTTTTATGGTTCAGCATATGTCTATCCCAAAGAAAGTTTCATGTGGTCTTAAGAAGAATGTGTATTCTACTGTTATTGGTTAAATTGTTCTATAAATATCTATTAAGTCTAATTGGTTTATAGTGTTGTTCAAGTCTTCTATTTCCTTGATCTTCAGCCTACTTAGTTTTGTTTTAGTCCATTATTGAAAATGAGGTATTTAGTCTTCGATTATTACTGTCAAATGGTCTACTTATCCCTTCAATTCTGTCAGTTTATGCTCCATGTATTTGGGGGCTTTTGCTATTAGGTGCACCTATGTTTATAATCATTATATTTTTCTGATGTATTTACCTTTTTATCATTATATAATGTCCCTTTACAATAACAAAAACGTTTGTCATTAAGGCTCTTTTGAGGAAGGGGGGACAGACGGGATGGCAGACTAGAAGCAGCTTGCACACAGCACTCTCCAGGAGAGGATCAAATGTTGTGGGTAGAGGTTCACTGTGGGGAGTTAGCTAAGCTCCCAGCAAAAAATTGAGTCCCTTAGGTGGGGGTCGTTGCAAAGGATAAGAAAATAATAGGAAATGGAAAATAATGGAAATAAGAGAATACACAGAGACGAAGGTATAATTTTATAGATTTATAAAGATAAAAGGCAAAAAGCGGGATACTCAGGGCTCCTTACGACATCCCCATTAATCATAAGGCCCAGAATAAAGTTTCACATGGGCATTTATATGTACAGAGATCGGTTGCCAGGGGTAACAGATTTACATAATAATAGGTAGTTCATTTTTGGGTTAAAAGTCTTTCAAAAGGCTTCTATAGATCCCTTGACTAACTCTAGTTACAAAGTCTTTCAAGGACAAACTTCTAAGTTCTAAGATAACGTTATTACTTAACAGAAGGTTTAAACAGAGATATAGTGGCTCCATATTTCTTTATCTAGTTATTGCAGATAGAGACAGGTTATCAGAAGTCAAGCAGGAACTGTCCCTTGGGCTAATTGTTTTAGCCGCAGGTATCTGTCTCTGGGCGGACACTCTTTGATCAGCTCTCATCCCATGATTCCATGCAGACCTTGCCTTGTCCTTCAAAGCAGATGAGAACCACGGGGTTGAGACCACAGCAGCCACCTTGGAAAGCAGCTGCTACTGACCTTTTGAGATGCCCTCCTGAGGTGGAGCAGCTTTTGATACGCAAACTCATATGTTCACATATTCTTTCAGGGCAGAGCCCTGCAAAACTCCTGAGACCATATCTGTCTCTAATATAGTAATATTAATTTATGGAGTGACAGTTCACCTGTGGGTGCATCATCTGGGAGAGACCATTGTGAATCATCATAGAAGTGACTGGAGGCATCCAAATTAGGAGAGAGAGTTGGAGTGATCCTCTCAGTAAGATTGGAAGGCACCTGGGGGAAGCATCCACACATGGGGAAGGGTCAGGGGAGAGATCCCCAGGGCTCCATACTCCCCTAGTAGATAGTGCAACCTGAGTTGTGAGGGTGCTTCCCACCACAGCAGGCCTCTGAACTGATCAGGGAGCTGCTTGGAGACTGTGCAGCAGCATCACACCAGAGAGTGAGCATAGTGAGGTCCCACCAGCTTCTGGACCCAGGTCACTGCAACAGTTGTCACTCTGTGCCCTCAGCCCCAGAGTACCCAGTCTTCCAAGGGGTCAGCTTCACTCCAGGCCCTTCCCATTACTCCTGCCAGGCCAGGGAGGGAGTGAGGAGGGTAAGCACTCTCACATGCACTGTGACTGGGTGCCGTCACTGGCGACTTGCCACCTCCCAGGGATCCAAGAAAGGCAGGCACCCACCAGCACTCAGCATCTGTAACTGCCATTTTGCCATGTTGTGATGCTGCCGCTGCCACCTGAGTAACACCACAACAGCTGCCACAGTTGGACCTGGGCAGAGGGAGATCCCTAGCCACAACAACTCCCCAGTTGGGTGCCACATGTATCCCTGGCCCTGTCAGCCACAGGTGGCCCAGCTGCTACAGCCCAATGAGCCACTCTGCCACCAGCCGTGGTCCCACAACTTGCCCAAATGCCAGCCAAGTCCCCTTGACCATCCAGGCACCCACCAATGTCTTGTACCCTACACAGGCATCTGCCAAGTTCCCACTCACTGCCCAGGCTCCCACCAAGTTCCCTTGACCCATGCAGACACATGCCAAGGCCCTGCGACCTGTCCCACTGCTGTCTGCAGTCCCACAATGCACCCAGACACCCACAAAGGTACCACGACCTGCCACACTGCCTTTTGCAGTCCCATAACACACCTAGGCACCAGCGTAGGTCCCACAATGTGCCCAGGCACCTGGAAAGGTCCCACAAACTGTCCCACCAACAGTTGCAGTCCTATAACTTGCCTAGGCACCTGCCAAGTTCCAACGATGCATCCAGGCACCCACCAACGTCGTGCAACCCACCCTGCTGCCAGCTGCAGTGTCATGATGTGTCCAGGTTTCCACCAAGCTCCCAAGATGTGGCCAGGAATTACATAAGATTCCACGAACCACCCTGGCACTGACTGCAGTCCTGTGATCTGCCCAGGAAACCACCAAGTTCATACCACCCACCTCTGTGGAGAAGGACTTGCCCAGCCCCGGGCCTGGGCTTTTAACAGTGGCCTGGGGACCAACCCACCACTTTGAACAAATATCCTCCAGTACCAGCTTGGACTGTAACAATCACAAGGGAATGGGACAATGCAGGGAAACAGCTGTGTTGCAGGTTCTCAGTGCATCTGCACCTTTCCCACTGGGTCAATCCTCTGGAGTAGTACACAGAAGCACTATGTAGGGACCTCTCATTCTTCTCATGAAGTTGGAGCATTCCCAGCAAATGGCAACAGGGGCACCACATATACTTGCATGGTATATATCTTCTTATTCTTTTTCTTTCAATTTATTTATTCCTTTGACTATAACTTCATTTCTTTTGTTTCACCATATAGTCAATTTATTTTTTGTTTCTGCATTCTACCAATATGTACCTTTTAATTGAAGTGAATATTATATTTGCATTTAAAGTAAGTACAGGTAATGTGGGATTTATTTCTGCCACTTTTTTCTACATGTCTTTTTTTATTCTTATATTTCCTGTCCATTTTGTTTTAAATTGATATTTTTTAGTTTCTTTTTAATTATTTTACTATTACTTTTTAGTTATTTTTAGTAGATTCCCTCAGGCTTATTATTAGCATCTTAACTTAAAACAATATTTTTTGGATTAATAATGCTTTAATTTCTGCAGTATTTAAAAAATAAACATAAAATTTCTCCATTATGCATAACTCCATGTCCCCCTCTACTGTGCTCTTATTGTAATACAAATTATATCTTTATACAATTTGAACTCATTACATTTTATGGTTATTTCATAAAGTTTTTAAAAAAATAGTTAAGAGAAACATTGCAAACAAATCATAAATTTATACTTCTTTTATATTTACCTATCTAGTTACCTATACCAGTTATCTATTTCTTTCATATGGATCCAATTAGTGTCTAGAGTCTTTTTATTTCAGTCTGAAAAACATAATTTACTATTTCTAATGAGGTAGCTCTTCTTGTGACGAGCATTCTCAGCATTTATTTGAAAAGGTCAATTTCTCCTTAATTTTTTGGAGGAAAGGTTAGCTGGGTATAGAATTCTTGGTGAACAGTCTTTTTTCTTTCTATTCTTTGAATACCTCATCCCACAGCTCAGACTTCCAGGGTTTCTGATAGGATGCACTGTTAATCTTATTTTAAATATGTTTTATGTGATAGTTTTTCTCATTGTGCTTACAAGATTTTTCTTTGTCTATGACTTTTATTAATTTGGCCATGATGTGTCTAGATGGGAATTTTTTGAGTGTTTCCTATTTGAAGATCTTTAGGCTTCTTAAATGGATAATAATATTTCTCACAAAAGTTGGGAGGTTTTTATACATTATTTATTCAACAATTTTTTCTGTACTTTTCAGTTTATCTTTCCTTTCTGAGATTTATCTGACCTGTACATTACTATGCTTGATGCTATCCCAATGGTCTCTTAGGCTCTGTTCATTTATCTTCATTCTCTTTTTATATTCACTTTGCTCTTCAGACTGCATAATCTCAATTGGACAGTTTTCAAGTTTGTTGGCTCTTTATCTTCCAGCTCATACTTGTTTTTGTGCCCCTCTAGTGAATATTTCATTTTAACCACAGAATATCTATCTGATTCTATTATTTATAATCTCTACCACTTTATTGATATTCTCTATTTGGTAATGCTTTGTTCCCATACTTTTCTTAAATTCTTCAGACATGATTTCCTTTGATTCTTTAAAATATTTATAACAGCCTATATAGTGTTTTTATACTCAGTCTAAAATCTAGGCTCTTAAGGGATTTTTTTCTGCTGATTATCTTTTCTTCTTGACATGTGACACACTTTCCTGTTTCTTTAAATGCCTCTTAATTATTGTCTGAAAACTGAATATTTTAGATAATATCAAATATATTATTATAAGTCTGCTATCAGATTCTTCCACCCCCAAACAATTTATTATTGTTGCCATCTTTCTTATTGGTACTTATTTAATTAGTGCCTTACTGGACTAATTAAGTACTTTTGTATCCCTGGGAGTGTGGAGCCACCGAGTGCTCTGCTAGCTTTTTCATCTTGTTTTGTTTTTAAACCTGTCTAAGTGCCACGCCTGAATCAGTATAATTTAGTGGTTGGCCAAGTATTTATCAGAAAATTTGCTTAAATACCTTGCCTTTATGTCCTCCACCATTTTTCCAAGGAAATATATGTAAGAAAGAGCATTTTCAAATTTCAGGCAGAAAATGGAGACCACTATTCTAAGCTAAATATCTCAAGAATGGAAGAACAAACACTGCATATAATCTCTAATAAATTGGAACTAACTGATGGGCACACAAGCACACAGAGGAAAGTAAAAGTCATCAGAAATCAATCAGGGGGGAAAGGGGAGAAGGGGAAGGGAAAAACCCCCCTAAAGGGTACAGCAAACACTATTTGGATGATGTTCATATTTATGGCCCTGACTCAAGCCATGTATCAAAACATCTGTACCCCCTTAATATTTTGAAATTAAAAAAAAAAAAAACTTCAGGCTGTTTACCAGACAGTTTTAAGTTTTATTTCCTACTTGTACAGGTTCTCACGGTTACCCAGAGTTGAGTGATTGAGACCTCATCTTTCACAAGTCTTTCTTGAACATATAAAAAGCCTTCTAGAGAAGTGAATCCTATTACATTGTCAAGAATATGTCAGATCTTTCCAAAATTTTTTATTATAGTTTAGTTTTCCAGTATGTTCTTTCAAATTCCTGGTCAGGCTCCAGTTTGCCCCATCTTAAATAATAGTCTTAGGCAGGTGAGATGCTGCTTGAGTTTGCTCTTTTTTGGATAACAGAGTCAAATAAGATAGTAACCACACTTTGAGAATAGTGATTTTCTGCAGACCTACAAGTTTTGATAAAATATTAATTCTTCTCTTCATTGCCCACAATGCTGCCAGATTCTGCCTACTATACGACTGAGCATGGGTGTTTTGGGCTATAGAAATAGGCACAAATTAAAATGTTTTAAGTCCCACTATCTTACTGGGGTTCACTAGTTTCTTTTGGATAGACTATTTTCAGTTTGTTCCATGGCTTTCATTATTAATTGATAGAGTTCTGAAGTGGTTTGTTTTATATGTTTTACCTACATTTTGATTGTTTTACAAGGAGTGCAAGTGTACCAAAGTCCTCACTCTCTTATTATTGAAGTCGATCAATAAAAGGAATTGTTTAACTGGATAAGATGTTTGAGTAGAAAACCACTGTGCTGCCTTTCACTTCTGAGATTTCATGCTTCCATAACTTGAAGTATGCTCCTGTGAAAATTAATTTTGTATTCTAAAGAAAACTTCCTTAACATATATATGAGGCTAGGGATTTGTTACTATTACCTTATAAAATAATGGATATAAATGCTGTCCTTTTCTAGAGGAAGTTATGTAAGGGCTTTGGGAGAAGAATAATCCTTGAATTTAATTTTTATTACCATTATGGCTCTGTTCACACGTTGCCTAATACTTTGAAGAGAATAATTAACCAACGCATATGATACCAGAATCATAAAAATAAAACATTCTATTATATCAGTGTGTTTAGATAGTAAGGAAGCTGATACACAACAGCCTTCTGAGGGGTTAACAATAGGCCATGTCCAGTGAAATTTCCTCAGTTTCATAACCCCCATTAGTTCCACATACCGTATGAAGAAAAGAATGGTTCCCATTTAGAAACAAAGTATGATTTGCATGTAATGGAAATATACTAGGTTTGTATGACCAAAAAAAGAGAAGTAAAAAGAAAAAAGTAGTAAAGTTAATCTTTTTGTTTCAATATTTATTATTTATTATATAGAATCCCAAGAATGCTTGCAACAGAATTCATACTTTGGCATTATTTTTCATAAAGTCAACAAATGTTAGGCACCAAATGCAGTTGTGATCTTTTCAAAATTAATTATAACAAATCACTAAATAAGTCCCACCATCTGAAAATTAGGCATGCTACTACACCTTGTATTTCGTCTGTCCAAAATTACAAGAAGATCATGTATTTATAAATGGACTGGGAGTCAGTGAATTTGTTTATGTCTCTATCCTTTATAAAGTCACAAGTACAATGAGGCCTCTGATTTAGCTGAATGGAATTCTTATAACATGAGTGAACAACAAAAATAACAAAAACCAATATCAATCAAATTGCCATAAGAACATCACTGTGAACAGATAATTATGTAAATATTGAACAAAATCAGGACAGAAACTGCATTTTTCATATTGCTAGTGTAGAAAAATATTCCAGAATAGCACTAAATATTCTCAAAAACATTACAATCAGCTTTCCCCAACACCATTTCAAACATCATAAAATCTATTCAGAGTTCTTTAATGCCTCATGGACATTTTGTTGGAAAAGTAATGTGTCAATCTGTGCATATATGTGTGAGTATGTACAATGGTCCTTGTAATACAGTGACTGTAGTCCAGTCAGCTAACCATCCACTCAGGATTTTATGTGATTCCACTCCATTGGACTACTTAACCCACTTTAGAGCTTGGCTAGTAATTCAGCTACTTTCTGAAGATGCAGTGAATTGACAGCCTTGCATTCAATCAAGAAAGTTAGGAAACCTTGGGATCCTTATAAAGTAAATATTTAGTAGTTCTATCTACCTTTTTGGCTAATAATGACATCAATATGGGAGAGAACAGAATATTTTATATCTTCTCATACTCCAAGAGCAGATGTCTTACAGAGTTATAGAATTACAGCATGTGTCAGCACAAGAACAAATTATGTTTCTCTCCCTTTAACCTTTTATATTATTGCCATATATAAACATGTTCTATCTGCTTTATCTTTTGAGACTACATATATCATTAGCATATCCTATATAAAATGATCAGTATCCTGGGCCACTATTAGGATAATTGGAACAGGAAGGAGATAATTTTTCTTTGACAAACCAGTAGTTTATTCCTGCAAAATTATCCAGTGATGGCTCACCTAAGTACTGTAACTTACAATCGAAGGAATTTACAAAACGACCACAACAATCCTGGGTTCACTAAATTAAAACCAGTGTTCATGTCCTCTGCCACACAGGAAGGCATGTATCTTACATAATCTTTTTCCTTATTTTATCCTATTATTTTATTTTTATTGTGATAAAATATACATATTAATAATGTAATCAATATCATTTTATCCACTTGAAAGTTTACAATTCCGTGGCATTAAATATATTAACAATGTTGAATAACTCTCACCACTATCTATGCCAAAAACTGTTTTATTATTCTCATGTAAATTTTGTACCCATTAAACAATTACCCTTTATTCTCCTCTATCCCAAATCCAGGTCAACTCTATTTTACTTCCTGTCTCTATGTATTTACTCATTCTAGGTACTTCATATAAGTGGAATCATGCAATATCCATCTTTTTATGTCTGGATTATTTTACTTAGTGTAATATTTTCAAGGTCCATTAATGTTGTAGTATATCTCAAAATTTCATTCATTTTATGGTTTAATAATATTCCATTGCATGTAGTATAATATTTGTTTATCTATTTATATATTGATGGGCACTGGATTGTTTATGTCTTTTGGCTATTGTGAGTAAAGCTGCTACAAACATTGGTGTACAAATATTTGTTTGAGTCTGTTTTCAATTATTTTATATATATATACCTAGAAGTGAAATGACTGAGTCATAAGGTAGTTCTAGGTTGAACATTTTGAGGAACCACCAAATTTGTTTTGCACAGCTGTTGCACCACCTTACCTTTCCCACTAGCCATACACAAGGGTTAGAATTTCTCCACATCCTTGCCAACACTTGTTATTTTCTGAGGTTTTTAATATTAGCCATCATAATTGGCTTAAAGTGATATTGCATTGTGATTTTAATTTGCATTTTTCTAATTACCAATAATGTTTAACATATGTTCATGTGTTTATTGACCACTTGTAAATTTCCTCTGGAGAAATGTCTATTCAAGTATTTGAATTGACTTGTTTGTTTTATTTATGTTGAGCTGTAGACATTCTTTTATATTCTGGCTATTAATCCTTTACCAGACATGGGATTTGAAGATATTTTCTCCCATTCTCAACGTTGCCTTTTCAATTTCTCGACAATGTCCTTTTGATGCATAAAAGTTCTTAATTTTGATGAAGTCCAATTTATTTATGTTTCTTTTGTTAATTATACTCTTGGTGTTATATCCATAGAATCTTTGCTAAATCCAAAGTCGAACATTTCTGTAATGTATTCTTCTAAAAGCTTTATAGTTTTATCTCTCAAGTTTAGGTGTTAGAACCATTTTGAAATAATTTTGTATATAATTTAAGGTAACTATCCAAATTCATTTTTTTGCATGTGGATATTCAGTTTTCCTAGCATCATTTGTTTAAAAGAGTGCCCTTTCTCCACTGAAGGTTTTTGACACCCTGGTTGAAAATGAATTCATTATATCGGTGAAGGTTTATATCTGAGCTCTCTATTGTATTCCATTTGTCTATACATGTATGTCTGTATGCCAGTATCACAGTTTTTTTAATAAACATTTTTGTGTGTGCATGTATATATATTTTATTCCTATATGGTATCACAGATAATTAGAACTAAAATAATGCTAGTTATTATTTGTTTCTGCATTCTTTTAAAAAATTTTATTGATACATAATAATTGTACAGATTGGTGGGGTACATTTGATATTTTGATGCATGCATGAAATGTGTAATGATCAAATCAAGGTATTTAGTATATTCACCCCCTAAAACACTTATCATTTCTTTGTGGTGAAAACATTTTAAATCTTCTCTTCTAGCTATTTTGACATATACAGTAAGTTATTGTTAACTATAGCCACCCTACTGTGCTATTGAACAGGAGGACTTCTTCCCTCTATTGAACTGTATGTTTGTACTCACTACCCAACTTTTTAAAATGTTTAATTAACAAAAAATTATTTATATTTCTAGAGTACAATGTGATATTTTGATGCATGTGTACATTATAAAAAGATTCAATCAAGCTAGTTAACATATCCAGCATCTCATCAATTTATTTTTGTCATAAGAACATTAAAATTCTATTTTAGTAATTTTTAAATAGTGCATTGTTATTAGTTGTGGTCACCATGCAGTGCAAGAAATCACTAAAACCTGTTTCTCCAGTCTAATGGAAACTTTGCATCCTTTAATCAACGTCTTCCCCAGTACCATTCTGTCCCCTCCCTCCCAATTTCTGGTAATATTTGCAAAACATAAATTTGATAAGTGGCTAATATCCAAAATATATAAGGAACTTAAACAAATCAAAAGCAAGGAAACAAATAATCCCATTTAAAAAATGCATAAAGGATCTGAACCGACATTTCTTGAAGGAAGAGATATGAATGACCAATAGATGTATAAGGAAATGTACAACATCTCTAATCATGAGGGAAATGCAAATTAAAACCACAATGAGATATTACCTTATTCCTGCTAAAATGACTATTATCAAAAATGTAAATGATAACAAGTGCTGGTGAAGATGTGAAGAAAAGGGATCGCTTGTACACTATTAGTTGGAATGTAAGTTTCCATAGTCATTTTGGAAAATTTTATGAATGTACCTTAAAAAACTAAAAACAGAATTACCATATGATCTAGCAATCCCACTTTTGTGAATATATCCAAAGAAGTTAAAATCAGTACATCTAAGAGAGATCTACAGTCCCATGTTTATTTCAGCATTATTCACAATAGTCAAGATATGGAAGCAACCTAAGTCTCCACCAACCGATGAATAGATAAAGGAAATCTAGTGCATTTATACATGGTAGAATAGTATACGGCCTTAGAAAAGAGGAAAATTTTGTCTTTCACAACAACATGAATGGAACTGGAGGACATTATGCTGAGTAAAATAAGCCAGGCATAGAAAGACATGTACTGTATTATTTCATGTATATGTGCAATCTTAAAAAGTCAATCTCATAGAAACAGAAGATAGAAAGGTGGTTACCAATAGACTTTCTTTTTTAGAGTATTTTAATTTCACAGAAAAATTTAGTGGAAAGTTCTCAGAGTTCCATTGTAACCCTCCCCCAACATGTGTGTGCACATACACACACACATACGCACATGCTACCATCACGCCATCAACTTCTTGCACTAAAGTGGTCCATTTATTACAATGAATAAACCCACCCTGACACATTTTTATCACACAAAGTCCATAGTTTATATTAGGGTTCACTCTTGGTGCTGCACATTCTATGGGCTTTCACAAATGTAAATGATGTTTCCACAAATATAGTATCATACAGAATAGTATCACTGCCTTAAAAATCACCTATATTCTATTTATTTATCTCCCCACTAGAACTCCTTGAAACCACTAAATTTTTCTGTCTCCATAATTTTGCCTTTCCAGAATGTTATATAGTTGAAATCATTCAGTATGCACCCTTTCAGACTTGCTTATTTTACTTAGTAATACGCATTCAAGCTTCTTCTTTGTGGCTCCTTTCTTTTTACTGCTAAATAATATCCCATTGTCTGGTTGTATGTTTATTCATTCACCTATTGAGTGATATCTTGATTGCTTCCAAATTTTGACAATTATAAACACAACTTCTATAAACATCCATGTACAAGTTTTTGTGTGGACCTAAGTTTACAATTCATATGGGCAAATACCAGGGAGCGTGATTGTTGCATCATATGGTGAGTATATGCATATTTTTATAAGAAAATGCCATATTGTCATTTGAAGTTTCTGTACCAGTTTACATTCCTACCAGCAATAAATGGGAGTCCCTCTTGCTACACATCTTTTCAGGGATTTTTTGTTTTCAGTGTTTTTGATTTTAGCCGTTCTAATAAGAATTGTAGTGGTATTGAATTGTTCCTTAATTTGCAATTACTTTATGAAGTACGATCTTTTTATAGGCTTATTTGAACTTTCTAAATATTCTTTAGTGAGATATCTATTCAGATTTTTAGCCCATTTTTAAATTGTATTGTTCATTTTCCTGTTGAGTTTTACACATTCTTCCTTTAGTTTGAATACTAGTCCTTTATCAGATACATCTTTTTCAAATATTTTTTGACATTTTGCATTATCTAGTACATTCAGTATGATGTTGAAAAGAGCAATGAGAGGAGACAGGCTAAGTATTTTTCTTAATCTTGGTGGGAAATCTTGTGTTTCTTTACCATTAAGCAAATTAAGCATTATATTAATATTAGGTGTAGGGCTTTTGTAGATGCTCTTTACGAAGTTGAGGAACTTCCCCTCTCTCTATTCCCACTTTGCTGAGGTTGATTATCAGTATTATTTGAATGGTTGTTGAATTTTGTCAAATGTTTTTTTTCCTTTATGGACAAGGTAATATCATTTTTCATCTTTAGAATTTTGAGATGATGAATTACATTAATTGACTTTTGAATGCTGAATCAGCCTTGCAATCTGGAACAAATCCCATTTGGTCATGTTGCATCATTTTTTAATGCATAAGTAAACTTGATTTGCTAATGTTTTGTTGAGGATTTTGGCAATCTGTGTTCATGGGAGATATTGGATTGTAGTTTTCTTTTCTTGTAATATCTTCATCTGGTTTAGCACCAGGGTATTTCTAGGTTTATACAATGAGTTAGGATGTACTCCCTGTGTTTATACCTTCTGGAAGAGATTATAAAGAATTAATATAATTTATTTCTTGAAGATTTGGTAGAATTTATCAGTGAACCCATCTGGGCCTGATGATTTCTGTTTTGGAAAGTTATTAATTGTTGATTCAATGTGTTTAATGAATATAAATCCATGCATATTGTCTATTTCTCCTTGTGCAAGTTTTGAAAGAATGTGTCTTTCGAGGAATTGTTCCATTTGATTTGGTTATAAAATTTGTGGACATAGAATTGTTCATAATATTCCTTTATTATTCTTTTAATGTCAATGAGGTCTGTAGTAATGGCCCCTCTTTCATTTCTGATATTAATAATTTGTAACTTATTTTTTAATCTTTGTTAATGTGAATGGGGGCTTATCAATTTTATTGCTCTTTAAAAATAACCAGCTTTTCATTTTATTGGTTTTTTTATTGAATATCTGTTTTCTATTTCATTTATTTCTGCTTTAATTTTTATTATTTCTATTCTTTTTCTTACTGTGGATTTAATTTTTACTTCTTTTTCTAATGTCCTAAAGTAGAAGCTGAGATTATTGATTTTAGATAATTCTTCTTTTCTCATATATGCATTCAATGCTGTAAAATTCCCTTGAAGGGATGCTTTCACTTAATCTCCCACATTTTGATAAATTGTCTTATTACTTTCAAGGAGTTGTTTCTTAACTTTTTCATGAGATTTCTTTGACCTGTGCTTTATTTAGAAATGTGCTGTTTAATCTTCAACTACTTCAGGATGCACTTTCTTTCAATGGTTTTTGCAGAAATATAACAATTCATTTTAAATATTTTATGGATGTTGAGAAACTTAAAATTATCTTGTAAAAGAGGGACTGAGTTAGAGGTTTCAAACTCCCTGGCTTCAAAATTTACTACTCCATAGTGATCAAAACAGTGTAGTACATAGAAAGACAGACATAAAAACCAGGAAATAGAATAGAGAGTTCATAAAGAAGCTCTTTCATATATGGTCAAATAATTTTTGACAAGGGTGCCAAGACCATTCCATAAGCGTAGGACAATCTTTACAACAAATGGTGTTGTGAAAACTGGATAGCCACATAGAAGAGAATGAAGTTGTATTCTTACTTTACAATACACACAAAAATAAAAGGAGATCATATAAATAATTGTAATTGCTAAAACTATAAAACTCTTAGAAGAAAACACAGTAGAATAGCTTCATGATGTTGAATTTGTCAATGATTTATTGGATATGGCTCCTAATGCACACAAAAAAGGATTAATTAGACTTAATCACAGTTAAGTACTATTCTGCATCAAAGGACACTATGAAAAGAGTGAAAAGGCTACCTACAAAATGGAAGAAATTTTTTCTTTATTGTTTGTTATTATAGGGGTACAGATGTTTAGGTTACGTATGTTGCCCTTGCCCCCCTTTCCCCCCAAGTCCCAGTTTCAAGTGTGTCCATCTCTCGGATGGTGCGCATTGCACTCTTTGTGTATGCATATGCCCGTCCCCTGCTCCCCTTTGCCCCTCCCCCTTCCCCTCCCTCCCTACCCGACATCCAACAGATGTTATTCTTATATGTACACTTATGTGTTGTTCAGTTACTACCAATTTGATGGTGAGTACATGTGGTGCTTGTTTTTCCATTCTTGGGATACTTCGCTTAATAGAATGCATTCCAACCCTATCCAGGAGTATACAAGAGGTGCCATATCACCATTGTTTCTTAAAGCTG
>RJWJ010015471.1:0-36130 GCA_004363605.1 Indri indri | reverse complement strand
AGTAATAATGTTTCTACACTATCTCAGTGTTATATATTATTTAAACTTAGCATTAATATATATCGCTAATTTATGTACATATGAATATTTATGTGTAAAAATACACATACTTAAATATATGCTCATACACCTACAAAACCTACACATATAACCTGGAGTGAAAATATCTTTGAATTAATATTCCTTTAGTTTGTTCTGGTAGTCATATAATATATCATCTTAATATTATGTCTGTGGAGTAAAGACTGCTTTGGAATTACTTTGAAGCCTGAAACAAGAGGACTCTCCTCAGCCATATGTTTCAGCACCAATTGTCTTTTTTGGTAGATCAGTTCATGGTATAAACTAGGTATTTCCTGTCTCTAAGAAATGGCTGATTTGTGTCATTCATCCCTGTAGTCCTCAGCAGATTTTGTTTCTTCTCTTTCCAAGTAATGTCAGCTTCACTGTGTAAAAGAAGACTTTCCAAAACAACAAGGAAGTAGACAAATTAATTGTTAGCACTTATATTTCCGAAAAGATTTGCTTGCCACCTTTGGCTTTGTATCATTCACAAAATGTACCTTAGGGACTCAGCATGGCTACCCAACAAAAACGGTTTTTATTTATTTGTTTGTTTGCTTATTTATTTGTATTTACTGAACCAGCTCAAAAGCTGTAAAATTTAATGTTATATCCTGGAAGATGTAAGTAATTTTAAAAATTAAATAGAATCACGCCTAACACAAATGAGCACGTAATAAATATTTGATAGAAAACTGAGTAAATGAATGAGTGATTCAATTAAAAAATTTTCTTTCAAAATTCACTTTCGATATCTTAATTTTAACTTTCTCACCAAAAGGAGGCACTTTTCTTTATTGCTGCTAATAAAATCTGGGAGGATGGAAGCTTTGCCATCAACCAGTATTTGGCTTTATGTTTTGTGCATATCACTCTCTCTCCCCTTCTTATTTGTCCACAAGGAAGGATGATACTCCCATCTGGTCATGCTCTATTTCATGTGATACATCCTGCAATATCCAAGGAGAAGTTCTCAAACTCCACAGAAGGTGGAAGCAGTAGGCCTATTCAGGAGCAAGGCAGGAGCAAAGGAAAACACAACCAACAAATATTCGGAATGGTGGGTTGGATCAGAGTGGTGGTGGTCAAAGAATAGTTTCCAAACTTTCACTGACTACAGCAATGTTTCATGGCCCTAGATTGCCAAGCACACAGTAAACTTCAAGCCCACCATCCATGTAGTCATATTGGGGAAGTGAAGGCCAACTCTTCCAGTGAAAAAGAATATCCTAAGTGCCTAGTCCTCATTTTGTCTCTGTAAAGGGGTCAAGGAGTTAGAGTAGTCATGGACTTTGATCCTAAAAATTTCAGATCTAGTTTGAACTTTTTCCCTAGTAATAGGGGAAAAATGTGACCAGCAGACATGAAGCAACAGGAGAGCTGTAGAGAAAATAGATAATTTTTTTAGAAGTGGCCATCTACCAGCCCTAACTGCAATAATTATTCAGACATTGTGAATCTTACTAAGACATTAGGCACTAATTTTCATGGAGGAGTCATAAAGAGCCTTGACAGTCACAGTTTCTAGGACGGCCGGCGTCCCTCCACAGTCTTGAGGTCAGGATGTTAACCCACATCCTTGGAGCACTTACTGTGTGTAAGGCACCTGCATCTGCTACATGACATATATCATGTCATTTAACTTCAAAACAACTCTGTGAAATACTTCTTTTAATACCCTATTTACCGACGAGGAAACAGAGGCAAAGAAAGATTCAGAACCCCTGGCTACCAGTAAATGTTTGATCTAGGATTGAATCTAGACCCTCTGCACCGCAGTCCAAGCTCTTTAGTCACTGTGCTTTTTTTAAAAAAAAAAAAAACAAAAAACTAAAAGTTGGGAATTTTTAAGCAAGAAGCAAATAAAGAAACTTCCACTTGAATGCAAATTTTTCCTTTCTCATATTCAGCTGAAACACTAAAGTCTCCCCAATGCACTCTCTCATTCAAAACCCTAACAGAAAATGCAACAAAACCACTTTATTTCAACAACCTGTAGACCCTCAGGTCAATTTTCTTGCAGGCCTGCTCCAGACACGCATACAATGGTGAACTATGAAAGAGGGCATTGGCTTCCCTGCGGCAGCTGTAAGGATGCTGCAGGACAGGGCCAGGAGGTCACCAGAGAGGTTGTCCCTGAAAAGCAGAGATGACTGATGGCCCAAATGTACAAGGGGCTCTGGAATGCTCTTTTATCTTAAGTCTCAGTGCTCCCCCAGCCCCCAGCCCTCCATTCTTTCCATACCTTGTTTTCCATCCCTCATGCTACAGATTTGCTCTCCTTCCTGCCTTTCATTAGCCTGTCCCACAACCAACCTCCATCCTGCTTTCCTGTCCTCCCTAAGAGCCAAGAGGGCCCTGACATGAGGGAAGCACTCTATCATCATGATGGGAAGTGTCAGGTGCATAAGACAAATGCAAATTTCATGGCACCACTGCTTCATTCAGCCAGGTTTTATGAGACTGAGAAAACTTGGAACCTTATGCTGTGGGGCCATTTGGCTGGCAGGGAGCAGAACAGACTTTATCCAGCACCGGCTGTTGGCAGCTCTGGCGCTAGATTTATACAGTGAGTTGGAGATTGCTTTGGCTATCAAGGCTACTGCTCAGCCAGCTGGGGGCCTCTGAGTGAAGGAAGAGAAATGGTGTGAATCCTGGGAGAGAGCGTTCCACCTGAGCACTCCCAGTCACATCTCCAGGATCCTACCTCAGACTGGAGAGTTGGTCCCGATGAGAGGAGCCTCACACACAGAGACAGAGCAGAGTCCAAATTCTAGCCACGATTCTCTGATGCATAATACACTAGCAAAACCTGGCTCCAGCAAAACTGGAATGAGAAAAAGATTCTCTGGTGAGAAACTAGGTCTGTTTTGTTGTTTTTGTTTGCATTTGTAATTTTCTGTTATAGAGGATGTGGCTCCATCTGTCTTCAAATCTATTATCCAGAGGGGGTGTCCACCTAGCAGAGTAAGTTTGAAATAGGCTGTGGCATGATGGCAAAACACTCAGATCCTAGAACCAGACTGCCCAAGTTTGAATCCAGCTTTCTTCCCTTACCAGCTTTATATAACCTTGGGCAATTTTTTAATGCTCTTTGCATCTCAGTTCTCTCTGTTTAAAGAGGGCATAATAACAGCACTTATAATATAGTTGTACCAACTGAGTTAATTAAAAAAATGTAAAGCCCTTGGAACATGACATGGACAATGATAACTGCTTGATGAATTTTGGCTACTGTTGCTTTGGCAAATGCGCTTTCCTACTTCCTGCATGGTTTGGTTTCCACCCTACAGGAGTCAATCTGAAGATGTGTGATCACGATGAGAAATTTCAAAAGGGATCCTCAGCCTTGCCTGGAGGTTTGAATTGACTACCCAATAGCATATGGAGCAGCTCAGCTCCAGATTCTAGACTTGCAGATGATGGTGCTGAAGAGGGGACAAGAAATGTGAGTAGCTCTGTAATATTTTTTGAGAATTGCACAAACATGCCATCTCCTTTTCACAGGCAGAATAGACCTATGATTGAAGGTTAAGGATGTAAAAATCTTTTCTGATCCTCTGCTGTGCAGTGGTAGCAAAGACCCAGACCAATTTTTTAAAAGTGGAGTGAAATTCTTCGTGGAGATAACTCTAGATATTGAGGATATTGGCAATGATTGGCACATGAGGAGCTTGAGGTCTAAAATGAATGAGTTCCATGGTCCCACAGCCAGACAAAAGAAGAGTCAAGATTAGAACCCCAACTCTAAGTTCCTAATTCAGGGCTGCCTATATTATCATGGCTCTCTGGGGAGCCCTTGCGGAACATCTGCCACCTTCCACAGGGCAACCGCCTCTTGAATTGATGTTCTTTTCCTCACCAAAATCCTCTCTTCTCTAGGCATGGTCTCTCGACAGTCACTAAATGTCCAGGCATTTAGAGCCATGGATTAATGAGCAGCCAGTACCTCAGCACATGTATTTAGAGAAGATGTTCTTCAATGTTTTGGTATAAAGAAGTCAGTAATTAGGGGATCAATTTTGGGAGCTTATTAAGATGTATACAGTTGTCCCTCAGTACCAATGAGGCAGAGGGAGATTGGTTCCAGGGCCCCTGCAAATGCTCAAGTCCCTTATATAAAATGGCATAGTATCTGCATGTAACCTATGCACATCCTTTGGTATAATTTAAATTATCTCTAGGTGCATTAGAACACCTGATACAATGTAAATACTATGTAAAGGGTTCTTATACTGTACTGTTTTTTATTTATATTATTAATATTTCCATAGTTGTATTGTTATTTTTTTTTTTGAGTATTTTTGATCTGTGGTTCATTGAATCCGCAGAGGCAGAACACAGATTCGGAGTGCCAACTGTACATACTACACTGAGCTGGACATTTGAGATGCTACAGAAAAGTATTCGCCATCATCCCTGCCCTCAAATAGCTTATAACCATTGACCACATGCCATGGAAGGGCCAGTGGAGCAGAGTGGGGGTGGGAAAGGGTAATATTTGAGGCTTTGGCAGAAGAGGGAGTGGGAAGGCTGTGGGAATAATTGGACCTGTTTGGCTTTTTAGGTTTTTCAGTGTAATCTGTGGAATTACTGCTTGCATAGTTTATGGCACTCATTTAAGGTAAACTCTATTATGATTTTTCCCCTAGATATTTTGAAAGGAATCTTCAGAAAGGCCCTTATCTGCCCTAGCAGAAAGATTGTTTTAACTCTGCGAGTTAGTAATAGTGATCAGGGTAGCTATCATTCACTGAACACCTACTCTGCACCAGACCCACTGGTCAGAGCTACGAGTTAACAGATGATTCCTTTATGTTCCACAAGTTCAGAGGGAGCCCTGTCGTTCACGAGTTTGAGAGTTCCACACGGGAGGTCTCCTGTTTAGCCTTGCTAACCTTCCTTCTGAGGAGGGGCCTACCTCGGGAGTCCCAAGTGAGTGATACAAAGCACAATCCACAAGCATGTCCTACAACTTCCTGAGGAAAGAGCCTTCCAGAACTCACACACCAAATAAAATAAGGAGAAAATGAAAAAAAGGGTTTTTTTTTTTTAAAAAAAATCAATTATACTTTTAAATTATTTTTTTCACACGATTTATTATAACAAGAAGAAAACCCCCTAAAGTTCTGAAGAAATATTAACATAACATGCCTGTAACTCATGCTGTGTTTAATGAGAGGTGCTGTTTTTCCTGCCATGGGGGCCATAGCCCAATGAGTGATGGCTCTGAAAAGGGTCACATACATATTCATCAAATTCGACATGCACATGTAAACTGGTTTTAATAGGCCATGACAGCAGAAGTTGTGTCAGGCAAATAGCTGCATATGTGCTCCTTCCCTCCACTGGCGTATTTAGCCATTAACGCTCTGGTATCCATGGATGATATATTAGCTTGTTAACTTAAGACCATCAGTTGTTGTTGATTCTTGTAGGCAACCGAGGGAAGAGATCCTCTCCATTACTTTATTGGGGTGAAGCTTGAACTTCAAGAAGCTCATTTTACCTAATAGTGTCATTGACACCATTCTGCGCCCTGAGCCTGGAGACCAGAAGATGCATGCAAAATGTTCTGACAAAAATTGATATTATACCCGGTCCAAAATAAAGACCGATATAACCCCTGCTCTGTCATAATCACAAATGGTACATGTTTTAAAACTTTTCCTTAACATGTTTCCACGCAAGATCCGTTTCCTGCAAGTGTCAGCCAGTTTGGAGGCTGTTGAGGCGTGCACGGCAGTTGCTTAAGTGAACATTAGCAGCACATAGGAGCCCGTCTAAGACTCTTCACTTGGTTATCTGACGAATACATTGTCAGGCTTACCAGGGAATTAAATTATCACAAAGCAACTGAAGCTCTGCTCGATTCATATAAAAAGAGACCATCAAGTAATAAAATGAGATGTTTATGCTTTTAGAGGAGGGTCCCAAAGTCTGTTATTTCAAGCCCTGAGTTAGCATTGATAGATTGTCTTATTGTAACCATGTGGAAGCCCCTGACTACCTCGACCACCAACTTCTGGATACCTATATCTAGTTAAACAGAAATATCTTTAATAGACCATGGACATTCAGCCTCTTCTGTCAGTCAAGTTTCTCTTTGGATTGAATTGGCGTT
This sequence comes from Indri indri, assembly GCA_004363605.1. Taxonomy (NCBI): domain Eukaryota; kingdom Metazoa; phylum Chordata; class Mammalia; order Primates; family Indriidae; genus Indri; species Indri indri. The sequence continues at coordinate 29,943 of RJWJ010015471.1, read as the reverse complement.
TTGTTCTACTTTCCGTAAAACAAACAGCTGTGCACTTGAATCGCCTAGGTATCAGGACTAACTAACGGGATCTGGGATACGGTTTTCTTTAAGTAACGTGTTGTGGAGGGGTTTCTTAGCCTGGAAGTTAATCTGTCATTCATAGTCAATCGCATTTTACTATTGACCTCTTCCGCTCCAGCCCCATCCTTTCCTGCTTCTTCTCCAAAGCAGCGATTAATCTTTGCAAAACAATTTTCTGCTTTTTATTACCAACAAGAGCCCCAAATATTCGCATGCTTAAAATAGAATGAACTTTAGTTGCCAAGACAGTAACCAGCACCATAAAATACTTCACCCACTAATAAAATGATGCAGTATGGTAAGAAAATACATTCAAAGAGTAATTAGTTGAATAAATTAAGCGGATATTTGGTCCTTTCTTGTGAGTATGTTTTTCTGGGGAGAAAGAAGTATATGCACGCGGCCCTTCTTTCACCTTCCCCATGTTCCATTGTGAAGGAAGAATACACTGAATCCAATCCTACGGGTATTGTACAGGCAACAATTTTCTCTAAAAACAACAATAACAGCAACTAGTATCAGGTATTGTACTTTTCAAGTTAAAGGTGTCAGATCTATTCCGGGTTTTTCAGAGGAATATATTTGTCTTCATTCTCAGACTTGGTGTCTTGGGATAGGATAACTTAAGGGAGCTCATAATTAACCTAGGCCAGCTCTTTGGTCCAATACAATTTATTCTAATGCTGTATTACACTACAGTGATTTTTATGCCCCACCTTCCATACATTTAAGAGTTGTGGGTGATTTTACATGTTTTGAGTTACTCGCAATTGAAATGATGATCACCATGTATATAAGTGAGATGTCTTCAGTATTTTCCCAGTTCTGGCTTAGACTCATTAGCACTGTTGCCAAAGAACACAGGACACACTTTGCTTGATTTCTGCTTTTTTAGAAAAAAAAAATTCCATTTCTAACTGTTCTAATTACATTTCAGTGCAATTAAGAGACACATCCCTAGAAAGTAAAGTTGCTTTTGCTGACTGGTGAGCAGAGAGAGCAATTGAAGGGCCAGCTCTTCTTTGGCTTTACTGCCCATCTCCAAGAGTCAGGAATGACTAGCGCACTTGGCTGATGCAGAAAAATGCCATCTGGTATAGATTTCCTTTCAACTCATTGGGAGGAATTCAGGATCATGGGCAATAATTGAAAGCTGTTGTCTTTGGGGTGGTATTTTATTTAGGTCTTATTTCCTACTTAGCTTCTGGAAACCAGGCTGTCTGAGCTAACACACATCTACTTATTCTACCTGTATTCACACTCCTGACAAATTCCCCTTAAGCTAAGAGTGTGCACCCATAAATAATGTGCAGTTTGCATTTATTCTGCTCCAAAGTGCTGTAAACATCAAGGCTTACTTATCAGAGGTGTATGCCTGGTAACAGAGGGTCATTGAGAACTAGGGCCAAATGAATTGAAGTAAGCAGAATGAATGGTGGTGTCGGTCATAACTGAACGCCGGGTCTGAATTGAGGCCACTCAAAGTAGATCACACATGACTTTAATCCACTGCTCTGCCCAGCTTTCTTGGAGGATAAATCTGTCTGCAGTTTTTATTTACATATTATCATTTTACCGTATGTCACTGCCATAGTTTCAGACTTGAGTAAATCCACATTTAAATAGTGATTTGTCTCCTTTTGATAGTAAGTATTCTTGTAAGTGGTGGTTAGGATTAAAGGGAATTTGTCAACAATAGGTAAAGGGGGCTATTTAGGATTAAATGAAATTATACACTCAGCCAAGAGAGCCTTCACTGGGAAGCTCAGTCCGGCAGGTGCCAGTTGTCCCACAAATTCCCCCTTTGAAGGTACGGTGATAATTCCCTGAAAGGAGAGAAAGAAAAGGAGGGGTGGAGAAAGGGCACATACAAATGTTCTCAGCGCCCAGACTCCCAGGGAGGGGGCAAATCCTGCCCCACACAGCCCCGGAGACGCCACCACTTAAAGGTTAGCAAAGAGTCCTTTTGAGGTGACATTTAAACCTTTAATAGCTCCCAGCCAGTTTGGGCAGGAATCATTTCCCCTCACTGGAAGCTGGGAGCCTGGGAGCCGGGCACTGCTCAGTTACCTGTCTACAGAGGATGCGAGGGTGTAGATGAAACCCAAGCAGGGTGATTGGGGAGGAGGGGGCAAGAGCCCGCCAGTGTCTGCGGGCCCTGCCCTCCACCCTAATTGCACCAAAGGCGGCAAAAGCTTCAGGTTGCACATTAGGCCCTTGCTGAGATTAGCAATTATAATATCGGTTTCCCCCAAACAGGGCTGACAGAATGGCTGGGGGTGCAGAGGTGATTCAAAGTTTAGTAAGTCTCAGGGAAAGTTTACTGGCCCCTGCTGTTTTCTGGCCCACAAATCTGGCCTTTCTACTACTCAGCCCTGGCCACAAACAGTAGGAATCCTTTTCAATCACTATTAGCAACACTTCATTTCTGTCATATTTGACCCTTGGCAAACTGCAACTCTGCGAAGAACATTCTTCCCAGAAAGGAACCAGACATCATTCAGCTAGAGACGATTTACTGTGGGACGTGGAGCTTATTTGCTTTCGTCGTCCCCCTGGAGCTACTCAGCCTGTTAAAATGGATTGTCCTTTTGCACAGCCGTGCTGGCGGGAGGGTCCTTCCTGCAAGGCAGAGACAGCAGTGGAGGCCAGCTCTGGACTTCATCGACTTGTCGTCTGGCCCTGTTGCCCTGAGCAGTATCTTTGCAGTGTCCTGCCTGTCCAATCCTTGGATTTTGTAGCTTGTCTTGAAAGCAAGGTGTATGTTACATAGTCAATAACAGCCACTCTCTCCTCTGTGTCAGAGAAATGGTGGTGGCTCCTTCCAGTTTTTGCTCATATTTAATTTTCTTGAACACAAAGGAAAAAAGTAAAAACTAACCAAAATACCAGAAGCTTGAAAATGACTTTTATCAGTTGAGGGCACATTTTCCCAGCTTTTCCTTACATATTACATGAGAACACATTTGGGATTTTATGTCTATTGTTTCCTCTGACACCCAATCATCTACCATGGGAATTTCTAAGCAGTGCTAAGAGGGCTGTGACTTACCAATATCACATCTGGGAATCTTTAGTTGTTATGAATATTAACTTATTTTGGCGGAGGGAAGTAAAGGAGTTTTATTGTTGAATGGCAGAGTTTTTGTTGGGGATGAGGAAAAATTTGGGGTATAGATGGTGGTGATGGTTTCACAACATTGTGAATGGATTTAATGCCACCGAATTGTACGTTTATGAATGGCGAAACCGTAAATACTATGGTATTCACGTTTACCATGATAAAACGTTAATCGAATGTTAATATTAATGATTAATGTGAATTCAGATCATACATAGCTGAGATATCTGAGTGGTGCTTTCTTTCTCAGCATCCTCTCCCAGGAAGCAGATTGTCTGCAAAGTGCCCACTCATCGTAAGGAAGGTTAAGGCAGGCGCCAGCCACCAACCTGGCCCTGCTTCCAATGCAACTAGAAACCAAGATGAGCTAGCCAGTTAGAGTGTGGAAACTTGGACAACCCACTAAACACATCACCTCATGGATGTGGAATACTCAGATGGTTTATAGTGCTGCAAATTAGGAACAAGATGGGCCCAAGTAAAAATGATGGGAACTGTCTTCTCACAATGATCCACCGACATTTAAAGAGGCAGGAGATATGGATTTCCAGAAAACCACACATATTTGGGGGAAAATAGGGGTCATTCTCCAGAGTCTTTGATCCGTGAGTTGGCATTTCACAGAAGGCGGCCAGACCATGTTGATCCGACAACAGCAGTGTAAGCTGGGACCAATTAATTTACACTGCTTCATGTGGGAAAGGCCGAGATGCCTGATATGTCCATTGCTAGTCTTAACAAAAAGTAATTGTGCAACCTTAAAATAGTTTATAAAATTTATGAAATCAACAAGTGATTTGATCTTTTATAAGCACCAAAACCCATTGAATAAGCTTTTGTGAATTGCCCTGGTCAATCCTTGTGACCCTGTGTTTTAGGCAGCCTTTTAAAATCCAGGGTAGTGTAAAATTTGAAATCCAAGCCACATTTCCTTTACTACATAAGAATTTAAGCCTTGCGCTGATTTTAGGCCTGAAGCTTGGATTCATAAGCATGATTGAGCACTGGCTTAGACCTTCTAGGGGAGTTGTGAGTTGGTTGAGATTCATTACCTGGAGCTATACACATGGTTAAAAAGAAGTGGCCCCACCTGAGCAAAAGCTCCAACAGCCATCTCAGCCTGGAGTTCATTCCTTTTCTCTCATTCAGCACTTGCTGGGTTTTAAGCATTATTGGCAAATAATCTGCTGAACTGAACCCAGGGGACTCTGAGGTGGGCCAAAGGAACATATTATAGACAGAGAATCTGAATTTCCTAAGGCTGCAATGTGCTTAAGGACTGTGCCTAGAAGCTGTACACTTCAAATTCTGTTGTTTGAGGAGCTCAATGAATTCTCTCTTCCTATTTGGGACAGAAGAATGAACTAACTGTTAGGTGGGCTATGATTTCCAAGGGATGCTATGTAAAAAGACAGGACCATATCAGTAGCAGATTAACTTTATTCAGGAAGAAGGGCAATCTCTCATAAAGATCGGCAAAATTATATCACTCATTTTTCATAATCCAAATACTACAGCGAAAGGAAGCTACACTGGGACTCCCCCTGCCCTGACCTTCACCAAGACACTAATCTGACAGATGTGGAGACAGAGGGGTGGGAGATAAACCCCCGCCTCTTGTGTTGATAGAGACTTCGAAGGGGAATGATCCCAGAAACTGTTGCAGAACTCTTTGACCACTCAATCAGATCCCGGAGATAAAAGAGATTATAGAGGAAGGAGGATTTTTGTACGAAGACTGTTTTTTTAGACAGAGTTTCTCCTGTGTTGTAACTTCTCCTTCCTTTTCCATGGGTGGGTGGATTGGGTGCTCCTTCTCACATAAACCAGCTGAGGAGCATTTCAGGACACTACTTAGAGCCTGACCTACTGTGCCCTGACTAATGCCTGACTCTTCAGATGGTGAACTGTGATCTGACTCCAGCCTCAGGAATCCAGAGAGCCAGAGAAGCCTTTGGTGGTGAGAGAAGAGAGACTGGCCTGCCCTACCCCAGTTGGCAGAACGAGAGATTCAAGAGTGTTTCCCATGGATCACAGGAGGGATGTGTGGAAGAGAAGGTCAGCAAGGGATTGCATTGGGTTCTGTCCCATAGGATCTCCTGGAGCGATGAAACACTTTAGCACCCACCAGGTACAGGCATTCCACCAGGGGCCAGGGGCTGAGAAGAAGTTTCAGCAACTACCTGCAACAGAGTTTCATCTAACCGGGTCAAGAAAATTTCATGAGAAAGGGACTCAGCAAGGAATCTCCCAATACATCAAATAAGAGCCTCCAGGCAAAGAATGAGTTTTATAATTTTCCAGGTCCAGAGGGTAAAATGCTTCTCAACTAAGTGACATCTATCCTATTCCCCTACCTCTCCCACTCTGTCACCCCCACCTTCAACCCCTGGGTGGGAGAAAAGCCACAGGGGGAGAGAGGGAGGAGGCCGTGCAGGCTGGGACAGAGTACAGTAGGAAGACGGACTGCCCCCCCACACCCACCGCAGGCTTTCAGTCTTAAGCAGGTGCAAGTCAGAGTTGAGAGGCAACTTGAAGTTAAGTCAAGCTTTGGAGTTCAGATGGGATTGGATCTTTTAATTACTTTGTGACTTGATTCTGTGACTTAATGACTTGAAGTAACCCAAAGCCTCTTTGTTATCAGAAAGTGACCAGAATTGTTGCAGGTGGCCCAAGTTTTCATTCAGGGCAGAAAAAAGTAAAATCAAATTGAATGGAAACTGCCATTCCATCTCAACATACCATGCTGTCTTATTCTACCAACGACAGTACCGTTAACAAAGGTATCCTTATTAATGAGGACATGAGGGTCTAAGAGGGCAAACCAGGTCTGACAGAAGAGGGGAAAGAAGACACATAATAAGAATTAAAACACTGACCAAGCCACAAATGGCTCCTGAGAAGATGTATCAAGTCCTTCAGGAAGTAGATGTAGTGTCAAAATTGGGATTCCTATTCTAAGAAACAGGCTACATTACAAATGTCTAATTTAACTATAAGCAAAGTTATGGAGAAATCTGCCTTACCTATGTCTGAGTTATTTTCAAATATTAAATAATTTCTATTTTTTCTGAGTGGCAATTATATAATTCCATGTAAATCTTGTCAAAATGTAATAGAAGTAACCTAAAATATAGCGGTTTAGCAATTCTATTAGTGCCAGTTAGGGACCACCCAATAGTCAACCTGACAGATCCAAGTGACACTGTGCACGAGAAGATGATGTCTTACATGTGTATCTAGTCATGCTAACTGCATTATACGTACTGTAAGACTAAGAGCCATGCTTTATCCCTTGACGTTTAATAAATATTTGTTAAATAAATGCATGATTAAATGAATAAAATATGTAGCCAGTTATGAATATCATTTTGATTCTCATCCTTCAACAAATAGAATCTCACTTTTACCCAAATTATCCAAATAATTGGCAAGTAGAACACTGACTATGGAAATGCTATTACTTGAAATTCATTTATTTGCCAATTGTCAATTTTGTGATATTATTCCATCTTTATTAGTCAGTGCCATTGAAATAAATGCAAGCCACAGGGCCATATGAAATGAATTGTAGGTAAACTGGGTAGGAAGGTATCTTAGCTAATTATTATACTAAAAGAAAAATGTGACTTGGCTCCAAAAACTATAGCTAATTTTTTTTTATTTTGTAATTTGTATTCATCACCTAGCACTGCAGTGATAGGAAAGGTAGGGAAATAATTCACATTTACAAGTGACAAGACCATCTTGTTAGCCCCAGAAAACAAAAAGGAGGTCAGTTTTCCTATTGCCTGGACTGACTTGCCTCCCATGGGCACGGGACACAGGGAACCAGTTGCCTCCATCCAAGGGAAATGTGTGTCTGAAGACCGAGTGAATAGTTTTGTATTTTCAGAGGAGCAATGTTTACACTCTCTTTCGCTTTGCCTGGCTGGGTCTGCCTTACATAGATAACCCAGCATCTCTCTTTTTCCAGAATAGGTCTTTCCAGGAACAAAATATTAAAGGGAAGAATGAAAACCTGCCAAATGCAATTGCTGAAGAATCATTTTAGTCTCAGAGAACTTTTTCCTCTAATCTTTCTCAGTTGTACCAATACGGTTTTGTCAAAAATAACATTGGTCAGACACTAAAAGAATCCTTTTGGGTCCCCATTAGCAACACTTTCTTTCCTCCAAGCTGGGCCACAGCAGGCTACAGCCCCATTCTCAACATTCCTTTGAGAAAGCAACCGACGTTCAACTACCACAGATTTAAGGTATGAAAAATGGCATTTTTAAAGACCTTTGAAAATGTTAAAAATGAACATGGCTTTACTGTTATTTTCTACAGCAGGAATCTAAATTCGTAACTACTACTTCTAATCAATTTGGGAAGTGCCCATAGAGCTAGAGAAAAAATAAGCTTTCATGCAACATTCTTCAGTTTTCATTCTGTGTTACAACTGACTTTCTACATTGAATAGTTGCCACTGTAAAGGTGTAACTTTCCACAAACTTTGTTTTAAATTTCCAAAAGATCCTAGGAGCTAACACATTTGTGTCCAGGATGGAGGGTTGTTTATCTTCCTCAAAGCAATTTTTGTTGCTATGTTGTGCAAGTATAGATGTTTTTTGATTGGTTATTGAAAGCCAAGAAATATGTTTTAAAGCAATTTGTTTCTTACAACATTTTGTCCGCCTCATCACAGCAATGGCTATTAATGTCCTATTTGTAACACGGAAAAAGATAATTTATATTCTATTAGTACCTTTACCCATTTCAACTCTCTGTGGCCAAAGTGGGTCAAACATTTGGCACTTAAAATGTTTAGCACTTAAAATTCCAGATAGAATAGTGATAACATGACTTAAACACAGACATTCTTTTGAAAAGAACTGAAAGAAAAAAGAAAACTTTAAAGTTTCAGCAACACTTCATAGACATGAAATTGATCCCCAACCCAAACAACCCTATGCTCCATTATCATAGAATAAATTTCAGAGCTATTTAGATAGAACATAAAGTTCAGAGAGTCACATGACCAAAAACTCCAAAAGCAAGTAAATGCATCAGGGGTCAAAGGGCACAGAGCTGAAAGAAACATCTGGATTCCATCTTTTGAACTTTTAATGGAAACACTGATCACTTGGCACACATCTGGGGGTTTGACAAGAAGAAAGTGTGGGGTTCTTTCTGGGGTGGAGGGAGTTGCTCTAGTTTACTATCCTTCCCTTGTCTTGGATATGCATCTATTCACATATTGTTAGTTATGATATTTGGGATATCCTAGAATATTACTGAAATTGTATTATTCGATTATCTCTTCCGTGGAGTAGGGTTTTGATTTTTTAGTTTCTTTACTTTGAGTTTTGCTTAAATAGGAGTATCCCAGGAAAAAGTTAAGGAACCTGCTCATCTATGCAGAATGCACTTTCCCTGGGGAAGCTGTTCTTATCACTCAGCAGGGAGAATCATTTTTAAAATCACCATGCAGTAACCAAGGAAGAGGCCTGCAGCATTCAGCCAAGCTGGCTCACTGCCTACACCCCAAATTAACTTGCTCAGATATCTGCATATGAAAAACATTTCAGAAAAGCTTTGAAGAGCCTTTACAGCAAGTGACCTGGCTTTTACCACATTGTTACTGGCTGAAAAATGTGTCTCCAGCACAAATAAAAATAATGCAAATCTCTTTGGGGGACAGTTGCATGGTTTTACTCCGTATCTATTACTAACTGGGGACCCATGAGCAAGTAACTTAAATTCTTTGGACCCTAGTTTTCTTATTTGTAAAACAATGGTCCTGGACTACTTGTTTTAGACTAGTTTGTTTTCAGCAATGATATTATATGTAAGTGTTGATTATTATCCTGGATCTGGCACTAAAAATAAATTTTAAAAATCTTGATTGTTTCAAATGTACTTTTCAATTTCTGCAGCACTCTCACATGCCTTATTTCCCTAGATCTTGTGAGGTAAATGTGACAATTATTATCGTCCTCATTTCAAAATGAGATCACCAAGGCTTAAAGAGGTGAGGAGGAAGGCAATACATTTCTTCCCAGCACAGCACTCTTCCCAGGATGCAGGGTGTCTTTCATTTCCTGTGACTAACTCCATGAAAATTAAGTTCCTCAATTAGCAAGACCCATGCCACAGGAAAGCTGACTGACAACATAGAAGGCCAAAGAAGTGCTTCCAGAATTCTGAGCAAAGGGGGCAATTGCTATTTCTTAAGAAGGAGCTAGACAAATACACCAGAGAAATAATCAAGCTGTAATAGAACACTTTTCTAGACAGGAAAAGGGCCCAGTTTTCAAATAAAAAAAGGCTTACTATTAACGAATCAAAATTCATGAAGAGATGAACATCTGGACATGATGTGGATTTTTTTGTTAAATTTCAGAAGTAAAGAAAGAATCGTATATACTTACAGGTATCAAAATAAGATAATGTAGAACATAGGGGTTAAGAGTTCAGAGTTTGGGGTCAGAAATATAGCTTTTCCATTTACTCACTGTGAAACCATCAAGTTTAGAAAATATCTAATCTGTATTCTTAATAAGATTTGTGAGGATGTTGCTTTTATATCTCAAGGGCAGGCACTCATGTAAAAGGAAAATTTTAACATCTGGAATGTTTCATTGGAGATGAAAATTATGATTCATAAATTTAAAACACAAGGGATTGTGTGATCAACACATTAAATACTATCGAAAGCTGAGTAAGAGAATTACGAGATAAAAAGGGGAAACTCTTCCCAAATTCAGGGAAAATATACATATATTTACATGATGAAATAAAAGATATGTAACTGAGGATAGATTGAAGAGCTATCAAAGGATACTACAAGGGGTAAAAGAGTAAGTAGAGGAAAAACGATAGACAATGAATTAATAGAAAATTTCCTGTGTTAGAAAAAGATGAAAAAGTATGTCGAAAGATGCATCAAATATTTGGTAAAATTATTGATAATTAAAAGTGACCCCCAGTTAGCAATTGCTTAGCAAAACTGTTGACTTTTGAAGATAAAGAAAACATCCCACTACTGTGGGATTCTAAATCCAGTCAAAACCATCATTCCCATGGAGTACTAACAGAAACATGCAAGAAAACAAATATTTCAACCATATATCCAAATGTGAAAACAAAGGTTTATGCTCACTGATAAGAGAATAAAGTGTTTAGAAAGGAAAACGTAAAAAAAAACATAGTGAGCATTTAAGATAAATAATGTTTAAATAAATGTTAATATGGTGGTGAAACAATGTAAATGTCAAAATAATTCCTTATAAAGAACATATGTAATAAAAATGAACAACCATTTAGATTTAAGATAGATTATTATTTTTAAAAAACTTGTAACTTGAGCAGGAAATTAAAGGAGATAAAAGTGACTGATTTTTAAATATTGTATGTAAATTATTAATGGTATAAAATGAATGTACAGATTCCAGATCTCTGGAGAAAACTTAAGGGACAAAAAAGCAATAGAAAAATACACCAAAAAAAAGAAGAAAAGAGAATAATAGAAGAGCATAAAACCGAACAGTGGATAACATTACTACCACTGTTACTACTAATATTACTACTGTTACACAATTACTAAGACTATTACTATGACAGCCATTATCATCTACTGGCTAATATTTGAGTATCATATGTCAGTGTCTTGCTTAAACTCATTGCACTGCTTATAGATATTTAGAAATTTTCCCAAGATCACATAGCAAGTAACTATTTGAATCAGTATTCAAGAACAGGCAGTGTAACCCCAGAGCCTAGCTCTCAATGCAGCAAACATGCTTAAAACAAATGATCCTGTAATTTTTAAAGTAAGTGGTAAGTTAAAATATGCAACCAAATGCAAACTGAAAGAATGCAAGGGTGGAAATATCAATGTAAAATAAAGTTAAATTCAAGGAAATCCTATTAAATGATGCACAATTTTACATTGATATAGTTTATAATAAAAATTAAATATTCTTAACATGTTAAAAGTTGAAATTTCAATGACAGCATTGATAGACATACATAAAAAACTAAAATACACATTCAACCAGAGAAAATCAGAAGTGAATTTGAAAATTTAGCATGTATTTCTCAATTTTTCAAAAGTGAATATTCAAAATAAAATGATGAAAGGATTTAAATAATCTCATCACTTCTTTTTATACTTTGGAATCAAACTTTCAGACATTAAATGCCAATGGTATATTTATAAAAAGTTATCACATTCTAGATCACAAAGACAATCTCAGCAAGTTCCTCAAGTAGTAATCATACGTACTTTGTTTCTAACTAATATCATACAATAAAACTAGAAATTAATTGCAAAATATAATTTGAGACACAATATGGTTCACATAAGCAGAAGAAAACCTAAATCTTCTGATGGTTTGGAAGAGTTAAGGTATCTCCCAAGTGATTAATTTACCTTCAGGACATGATTTTCCCCTCTAGTGAGATTCGAAGTGCTTCAAAAAATTCTGGTAACCAAACCTTGTTCCAGAAAGTCCCGGAGAAGATTTTTTAAAATGCATATACCTTGGCCTCAGCCTAAATTTGCTAAATTGGTATCTCTTTGCACAGAGCTCAAGAATCTCTACTTTTGCCAACCTCCTAGCTAATTCTTCAGCAGCCAGCTTAATGCCAGCCAGTGCACCAGGTATTTGAGAATTACCTGTCCATGTAAACTTCTAAAGAACAAAATGGTGAACCTCAAAGTCACAGTGGCATAAAGAATTATAAGATTCAATAGATTGCAAATGCCTCAGGCTTTATTACAGTGTTTAAATACATGCCAAGTAACCTAACAGATTCCTGGTGTGGAAAGAACTTGGAGCCTTTTCTACTCACTTGAAGATGTGGGACAGTGGTCAGGTCTCCTTAAGGGGCAAAAAGGCTCACTTTAACCAAGTTGGAGTCTTCCCTGTGGGAAACTGAAAGATTGGCTTAAGACAAGGCCCATTTAAACCCAGATTGACTCTGTAGAGATGTTTCACCTCTTTGGTTAAGTATATTCCTAGGTATTTATTTTCTTTGTAGCAATTGTAAATGGTATTCAGTCTTTTATTTGACTCTCAGCTTGACTGTTATTGGTGTATGGGAATACTACTGATTTGTGTACATTGATATTGTAACCTGAGACTTTGATGAATCTATTTATCAATTCCAGGAGTCTCTTTATGGAATCTTTGGGGTTTATATAAGATCATATTGTCTGCAAAAAAGCAATAGTTTGACCTCCTTTTTCCCAATTTGGATACCTTTAATTTCTTTCTCTTGTCTGATTGCTCTGGCTAGGACTTCCAGCACTATGTTGAGTAGCAATGGTGACAGTGGGCATCCTTGTCTTGTTCCAGTTCCTAGTGGGAATACTTTTAACTTTTCCCCATTCAGTATGATGCTGACTGCGGATTTGCCATACATGGCTTTTATAATTTTGAGATATGCTCCTTCTATGCCTAGTTTGTTGAGGGCTTTTATCATGAAAGGATGTTGAATTCTGTCAAATGCTTTTTCTACATCTGTCAAGATGATAATATGATCTTTGTTTTTGCTTCTGTTTATGTGGTGAATCACATTTATTGATTTATATATGTTGAACCATCCTTGAATCCCTGGGATGAAGCCCATTTGGTCATGCTGGATTATTTTTTGATATGCTGTTGAATTTGGTTTGCTAGTATTTTATTGAGGATTTTTGAATTTATATTCATAAAGGATATTGGTCTGTAGTTTTGTTTTTTTGTTGTTGTTGTTGTATCCTGTTCTGGCTTTGGTATAAAGGTGATATTGGCTTCATACAATGAGTTGGGGAGGATTCCCTCCTTCTTGATATTATAGAATAATTTCTGTAGAATGGGTACCAACTCTTCTTTGTAGGTCTGGTAAAATTTGGGAAGGGAAATGTGTTAGTTATGGACCCAAGGTAATGAAAAGAGAGTGCATACATGAGATACTTGTGAGCTAGCAGTCCTCCATTTCACCTAGCACTAAAAATATCCTGATGGTAACTTGACATGAAAATCGATGTTGCTCTGTAGCATTTTCAAGGTCAAGCTGAAAGTCTAGGCTGTGTGGCTGAAGTACCAGAGTGCTGCAGTGTTGGTATTTTTATTCTAGAAAGAAAAAAATAAAGTAGGAAGTCTGGGAAAGTAGGGTGGCAATGGTGTTTTATATAAAATTAAAATTTAGTAATTATTAAAGTCCTAATTCAGTGAAAATTAAAAACTGTGAGTTTAAAAAAATAAAGAGAAATGGTGCCTACCATTACAAAGATGAGAGTCACCTAGTTTGGAATGTTATCTTTACATTTTAAGATATAGTTTTATTTAAAATGATAGATGTTAGAGGCTGGAAAGGGTGGGTGGGTGGCAGGAAGAGGGAAGACAGATAGGTTAATTGGGTATAAACATACAGTTAGATAAAAGGTGTATGATCTATCATTCAACAGAAGAATATAGTCACTACAGTTAACAATATATTGTGTATTTCAACGTAGCTAGAAGAGAGGACCTGAATTGTTCCTAACACATAGAAATGATAAATACTCAAGGTGATGGATATTCCAGATACTTTGATTTGATCATCACACATTCTATGCATATAACAAAATATCACATGCACCCCATAAATATGTAAAATATTATGCATCAAAAAAGATATATCCCTACTGAATGAAAAAAGACAACATGCTCTCTTCCCCCAAACTTTATAAATCAATACAAGGAGCCTCCCAAAGAAACCTTTCTCCTATTCAATTTCATATGATTTCAATGATATAAATTAAATGTAAATAAAAAGTTCTACAAACACCTACATGATGCAAGTCTAATAACATTTGGAATTTCCCACTGATTTATGATTGTTTCCACCTCTTGAGAATCCACAAATGAATAAAGGAAAAGCCTCTTCCCTCAAGGAATGTCATTCATTGGACCAGGTAGATATTATTTTCACTTTTCTCATGCACAGGGGTATATATCAGCCATACCTTAAGCATAGGTGCAAGTGGTAACACCTGTTATACCCAACATGAAGGGTGGTCTAAAACATCTTACCAGGAGAGCTGGGTGCAGAAGGTGGCATTACAGCAGGAACTTGGGAAGCCAGAGTATGAAGACATTGCTCTGCCTGCTTCTAAATGCCACCCAAAAGAGGTGGGCTGGGGACACCAGATCCCAACAATACTGGTCTTCTCACTATTACCACAATATACATGCTATTCCATGCCACTTCCATTCCTCTACTTCTAGTGCCCTTACCCATCTCCACTCATCCTTGCATGCTCAGCTCAAGCATCCCTTCTCTGAGCTGTCTCTGTTGCTTTCCTAGGTGATCAGTGTTCCCAATCTCCTAGTAGCATAATACTTGGTAAGCATCCCTAGAAGAGCATCTCCCATCACCTTGTGACTATTCGAGGGTCTCTTCCCACTGCTGGACAGAGAACAATTTCATTGAATTCATTTGTTTATTCCTCATCTCCAATAAGGGGCACTGATTCCCCAGAGGAGAGCTTAACAAGTTTGTGAAGAGAAATGAATTGCTACATGGATGCTCCTAACCAAGGACTCTGGGATAATGCAGGCAGTGACTATAATAAGAACATATATCTAGGAGACAGAGAAAACAAAAGGCTCTGTGGTAAGAGTGGGGCTACTCACGTTGTTTAGAATTCTGTAATCTTTTATAAAACTGGAAACTCTTACAGTAACATTTTATCTTTAAAGCATCTTGGCAGAGTCTACATTAGAGTTTGTGGGTGCCTTAGTAATTAGGAATGTTTAGCTAAGCAAAAGGAAGGAGGAAAATGATACCCCAGAAACTTTGTAGTCATCATCCCCCCAGTGTTTAAAGGACTGAGATGTGAGAATGAGACCAAATGTATTCTAGACGATCCCAGGGATGGAATAAGACTAACTGTAGGAATTCTAGAATAAGATTTCAGACATCTTCTGAAGAGCAATTTAGCTAACATTTATTGGGCACACACTATGAGTAACCTTTAATACAAGGAAGAAATGATAAAAGAGGTATCTTAAAATGAGATGATGACAAATAAAAAAGAAAGAAAAGAAAAAGTGAATGAATTCTCTAACCCAGGAGAACTTCAAAAAGAGACCAATAATCACTTGCTACTCATTCATCCATTCATCAAATATTTGCTGAGAACCTGCTACCTGCCAAGTACTGTTCTGAGATTGCAGGTAGCCCCCATCCCAGCACCCTTACACTGACAGGTACATTTGTAGGTGGTGATCAGTCTAAGTGTCTCATCCTGAGCTATATGATTCTAGGGAATACTTAAACCAACTTCCTTTTGCAATTCATGGTAAAATTAAATGATCAAGAGACTTTTTCAGAGGTCAGGATTTGTGGAAGAGTTAGAACTAATATCTGTGCCTCCAAGTAGCAGTGCTTTTTTTTGTCCAACTGACACTTTCAGCTGACTTAATTTTTTTACAATTCCATACAGCAGAGTTACCCACGGCTGCAGCAGAGGCTGTCGACAAAAAACATGAGGAGGGAAAGCAGAGAAGGAATAAGTAAAATCAGATGCAGAGTTGCAGCAACTCTCTTCTAAACATCCCATAAATGTGCATTTAGCTCATGTTTATTTTTACATACTTCACCAGAAAATAGCAACTGCAACGTCTCATTCCTGATGGTAGCTTCAGGCAAAGAGGAGGCATAAAGTGAGAAAAACGCACAATAAACAAACAAGCAACAAGCCCTTTCTATACACTTCAGATTTCAAAACCTTCCCTCCAGTTCTCAGCTACAACAGTCTAAAAGACTCGCAGCATGCTCTGGGTGAATGTTAATGGCTTGTCTCGAATATCAAATGTGAGTTGGGATAAGTTTATCTGCACTTAACTAAGAAAGTATAATTGTGTTCACAAACCTAAAAGTATATTTTTTGCACTATATTCACTAGAAAGTCCCTTATGATGGAAAGTCTTTTTTTCTAGCCCATTGATTTGGTTTAATCAACTACTAACTTTTTATTTTATCAGATTATAAGAAATATTTTATCACCTCTTAACAAAATTGAAGCATATGTGAAGAGAGGATATACCTTGGCTGATTCCAGCTACCAGGCATCTCTCACAAAGTTTCATTCTAGATTATTTCTTTGAACAGTCAAAACTTGTAAATATTATTTGAGGACTTCTCTTGATGTGTCAAAGGCACATCAAACTCAAAGTATAAAAGGCTAATCACATGATGGGTACTTCCACTCAAAAGATCCTGGAAGAGGGCTTCCAGTGCAGTGCGTGGGCCACCAGCCTTCCATCTTCATAAGACCAGGGACTGCCATTCATGTCCCCACCATCTCCATTCCTTCGCCCAGCTCACCACTGATTTTGCCCCTGACCATCTCTTGCACCCATCCACTTCTCTCCTCGGCCATGATGACTGTCACAGCTCCTAATTGGGCGTCTCACATCCATTCTTATTTAAATCCTATTCACTCTCCCCACTGCAGTAAAACAATCTTTTCAAAGTGAAAATGGGATCAAATTGTTCCTCTATTTAAATATTTTAATGACTACATTTTATTTTGAATAGTAAATAGGCATTCTGAGGAAGGTCTCCGAAGTGATGATCAGAATTGTAACATGGCCTTGGTCTGGGTGCTCCATCGTCATCTGTCTTCTGTGTTCTTACCACTTTTGCTTTTTTCCATTCCCTTAAAGCCACACCCTCCTGCCACAGTGCCTTTGCACATGCTGGCTCCTCAGTCTGGAAACCTAACTCTTCTACCCTCAATTGTCTTGTTAAAGCTTCCCTATCCTTCTACTCTTTGATTAATTATCTTTTATTTAGGGTAAGTCTTCCATACCTTCTACAGATTGGATCAAATACAGGCTTTGAACATTTGATACACCTGTCCTTCATAATTATTACTACAATTGTAATAATGTATTAATAGTATTTATTGTCTTATTTGAGTAATGTTTCTCCTTTACTCCCTCTCTGAGGGAAAGGCTTATATAAGTTTTGGTTGCCCTGATATCGCTAGAGTCTAGCACCATTTCTGGCATAAAAGAGACTTTCGGTAAATTTTGGTTGAATGAATGAATGAATAAATAAGTAAACAACATATCAGGGTATGAATAGCCAGTAGTCTCTTGAGGGAGATTATCCAAAACAATACTAATAATTTTTCATGTTACAATTTGTGCAGATGGAAGATTACACATTACAGGAGTGGTGCCTACCAAGTCAGAACACGTGGCTTCACACTAGTGTTTTGTCTAGTAACTCAGTCATCTTGTGCAAGGGCCCATCCGTGCCTGAGTATCAGTTTCTCATCAATAAAATAATCAATCCACTGACTGGGGTAGTGTGAGAACTGCATGATATATGTTGGCAAAGACTTTGAGGACTTACACCCCAGTCAATCTAGATCAAGAAGCTGAAGGACTGCAGAGGCCTGTAGGACGCTGTAGAGAAAGGCGTGAATCTGACCTTGATTGCTTCTCACAGAGGGCTGGTGAATTGTTACCTAGTGTTCACTGGAACACAGCAACATGCACTCATTTATGTTTTGTCTGTGGCTGCTTTCATTCTACAACAGAGTTCAGTGCTGTGACAGAGACCACGTGGCCCACAGAACCTGAAATATTTACTGTATGGCTCTTAATGGAAAAATTTTGCCGACCCTATTCCAGATCATCACTATGGCTTCTCTCTTGGTGCCTGGCTTCATATCCCCCCAGCTACATACACAAAAATGAAAGTGTCAATGTGACCCCTTCCTCCGCCCTGTCCCCCACATCCAATCCTTTCTACCTGTTACCTGAGGCCTTTTCTTGTGGACCTTGGAATTTATTTTCTAACTGTATCCCTTAACCCCATATAGCTCTTTACTTTTATAGGTCATGTCGCATAATGACAGAAGGGATCGTGTTTCATTCTAACTCCTTCGTGAGGTAGGAAGAACAGGGACTGCTACCCCTATTTAACCTTTATTCCTCCCGCCCAGAAGATATAGTCTCTGCAAAACATAAAGGTCAGTGTGAGACAAAAGATAATTTTATTTATTAAAGTTACTTAGTTTCTGTATGCCTCACTTTGTAAAGTCAAAGATCATACATCATAGAGATGTCGTAAGGATAAAATTAAATAATATATGCAAAACACTTAGTCTAGTCTCTGGCCCATAGTAAGGAATTATTAACTATTACTATTATTATCATTCATGCAACTGGGAAAATTAGAAAATACATAATTTTAAGTAAAATTTATGTAAATGATCTTTTTAAAAGAAATAAATTACTTAGGTACGAGGTTCTGATATACCTCCAAGAAGTAGTTTAATTTTTTTAATACATTAAAGAATTCTTTAAGCTTCTTCGAAAGTTAAAGAAGAGAATCTGAAGCAATCCAATTTATACAGAAATTGGGTACAACAAATACAGGAGATGAAAGAATAATTTCAGGAAAAACCCTTTATAATAACAACTTTATACTAAAGGATTTTTAAGAATTATGCATTTGTACACAAAGAGTGCAATGCACACCATCCAAGAGATGGACACGCTTGAAACTCAGACTTCGGGGGGAAGGGGGGACAAGGGCAACATATGTAACCTAAACATCTGTACCCCCATAATATGCTGAAATAAAAAAAAAAAAGAATCATGCATTCCCTTTGCTTTCACAGCTATGGAGCTCGGATGCAAATTTGTCTCCAACTTACAGAAACTTTCTGTGAATAAACCTGTCTTCTAACATTATTTGATTTCTTTGCTCTAATTCTCATAAAACTATACATTGGACTTATTGCATATTGTGTATTCTCATGAAATATCTAAAATCATCTTTGGGTTAAAGCAGCAGGTAAATTAATTTTATTCTGTATATGTACTCAAGAGATTGAACCTGACAGTATCACTTGCTTTCTCTGTCCAACAAAAGTCTACCCAGCGGATGGTGGTGATAGTTGCACAACATTTTGGATGTACTTAATGCCATTGACAGTTTATTTAAAAATGGTTGAACTTAAATTTTATGTTGTGTATATTTTACCACAATAAAAAAAGTCTCCCCAAACTTCTGGCTTAATTAAATGACACTTTGGCTATAAAAACCCACACAGATCCCCCAAGTCTGAATCAATCAGTCTTTTCTCCACTTTTTGGGCCCTTACTTATTGTTCTGTTACAGAGCTTCTCACATGGCAGTTGTGTCCTCCCATGTTTTATCCTCCTCTAGGTTATATGTTCCCCGAGAGCAGGCACCAATCAATCATCTCTACATCTCTCTCTCACTGGTGATCACACTCCAACTGCTTTATAAATATTTGCCGAAGACAGGCCAGGAGAAATGGAGGACGGAGGGAGGGGACTTCAAAGCCAGCTGCCAGCGCCAGTGTCATCGGGGTGCAGCAGAAACAAGAAGGTATGTTGATTTCCATTAGACAGTACTCATAAGATACTCCAACAACTGCCCCCCCACCCAATTTTGCTTTCGTCTGAAAAATGATATACATGATCATACACAAGTAGCATCCTTCTCAACAGACACATAATACTTGAGCTCTTAGATAAGAGTCTACATGGAAGATTTTCGTCGTTTTAGGAGTCTCCACCCAAATGCCATCAGCGACCTGGGAGATGATATCACCAAGCAGAGCAGGCCAGAGAGTGACCGTGGCAAAGTCTATGTCATAGGCTGTTGAAAGGGCAGCTGCTGCTCCACTCAACTCCACTTGTTGCCTTTCTAGATGCAGGCCCAGTATTGCCAGAGCTTCTGGTTTTTCTTTAAGCTAGAAATTGGCTCAACAATTTTGAAACAAGATTTCAGGCCAAAAAAACATATCTTAGGGAAGTTTGCAACCCTTCACATACTGTCACAAATACTTTCAGGACATTTATTATACAAATTCCTGGAAATGCATCCCCTTGAATAACAAGAATAATGAGTACCTAATGCAAAAGATGACTTTTAGGATTAAATGAGTTAATGTGTAAAAGTACCTAGCAAGGTATATGTTTCTGTATGGATGCTTAATAAACATTAATATTCTCTCTTCCTTTTCTCTTTCCTGCCTTTTTAATTGGGAGAAAGGTCTTTTTGATTTAAAAGGAAAACATGTAAAAGGGAAAGATGCATTACTTTTAATAAAACAGGCTATGTTGTTATATCAGACTCCATACCAACCAAGCCAACATATTCCACATGTTGAGGCCCTTCATCAATGTAGATCTCTATAGACTTGATTAAACCCAGACAAGGCTGATCTGTTACTGGTAGTTGGGTTTTTATATGAAAATGATATTTCCAAATGGGTTTAAGGATGCTTGAAAACTGATTTTTCTCTTTAATTATTTAAAACATTCTCTCATATTTTATTTTTACTATGAGCTTATCTATAGATAAAGGGTTTGTTGGACAAAATAAAGCTTTCGTCCATTTTTTTTCTAAATTACTGTGAATTTTACATCCAGTTCTATACATTTTACAGTATTTTCTGTATTCTCTAAAGAAGCAACAAACCCACTCCCAAGACCAGTTCTTTCCCAAATCGTTCACGGCTCTATAGTAAGCCATCGGTCATGGTCTGTGGGGCAGCATTAACCAAGAGTTACAGTGTCAATCTCAAGTTCAAATTTCTCTTTAAAAAATGTTTAAATGAGGACAAGTTATTTAGATCCTAAATAGCTCATTCCTCACCTGTGTAATGGGGTGGATTGTACTACTCTCATAAGGTTATTGTGAAGGCCAAATGGGATAAAGTTTGCAAAATTACCCTATAAACTGAAAAAGGCTAAACCAACACATATCCTGCTTTGAGTAGAAGAGACAGCTGGTACTTAGGATAGGGGCCCCAATAAAGCTGTGTTAGTGGTGGTGTCTTGACATGAGGATTTCCTTTCAGTAGCTCCTCCAAGTGTCAAAGTCTCCCTGCCCTACAACTTCATCCCTTATATCTGCACAGTGTACATCAGCAAAAGCAGAGGAGAAAAATGATTTGTTATTATTACTGTCAGCAACACAACAATAGTAACTACTATTTATTGAGCATTTCTTGCGTTTTAGCCACCAAACTAAGTACTAGGCACACATGGATTCAAGCCATTAATACTTAGAACAGCTCTATGTGGTGGATATTATGATCTCCAATTTACAAATGAAGAAACTGGGATTAGCAATGGCTGGTGAATGCCCAGGGTCATTCACTAATTAATACACTGTAGACACAGGACTCCAGTCCTGGCAATGTCACAGCAAGGCCGTATCAATGGGGCAGCAGCATGGAATAATGTTCTCGGGAGGACAGTTTTCCAAATAACTGAGATTAGTGCTTCAAGTGCCAAACTTTCTTTTGAGGGGTGGAGGGGTCTATTTTTTCACCATTTCTAAATATGGTTTTTGTTATGAAGACAGCATCAAAATCTTTTTTATTTTAAATTTTTTCTCCCTATTTTGATGGAGGGGCCTTGGAGATTGCGTAGTCTAACCTTCTAAATCTGCAGATGCCACGACTGACACAAAGCTCCTTTGGCTACGACATAAATCAGCAGGGCCCCCAAGGAGTAAAGTGATGTGTAGAGATGTTCCCTGCACTAAATGGCAATGTGGCACTATGATCTATGTTATGATAAGTATCTTTTATTTGTTTGTTTCATGGTATCCTTTCACTTTCAAGTTCAGTTGTCGCTTGTTCTGGCCATAAGGATTGTACCGTTCAGTAAGCATCCCAAGAACACGTTCGCACCTTGTATTGCACTGTTTACAGTTTGCTGGAAAATGGAAACCAGGTAATTCTCTAAGATTGGGTGTCAAATAGGAGTAAATAAATTCTGAGCAAAAACCTAAGAACTATTTTTTTTTATATGAAGCCTCCTTATGTTGCCCAGGCTGGTCTTGAACTCCTGGGCTCAAGCCCACCTTAGCCTCCTGAGCAGCTGGTACTACAGGTGCACGCACCACTGTGCCCGGCTCACCTAAGAAGAACTCTTAATGAGTGAAGTGCATAAAATTGTGTTAATAGATATGAACTCCAGTTTGTCTTCTCTGATGGCTATCAGTTATATCTTGGATAATTGAGTTTTTCTGAAAAACAAATGCCATATAAGTGAAGAATTG
The DNA here is from genome assembly GCA_004363605.1 of Indri indri. Taxonomy (NCBI): domain Eukaryota; kingdom Metazoa; phylum Chordata; class Mammalia; order Primates; family Indriidae; genus Indri; species Indri indri. The sequence goes on along the minus strand of RJWJ010015471.1, from coordinate 7,670 downwards.
AATACTTTTTGAGACACACATCTCCAAAGAGGGCACAAGTCATGCTTCCAAATAAATCGATTCCCACTTCGGATCCCCTGTAGCGATCCTTGGAGCTAGCCGACTCCACCTGCTTTCCTTGCATCACCCCCGTGTTTCTTATAAGTACAGTCAAATCATCCTTTACCCTTTTACTTCAGTTGTCATTTTCCAGCTGGAAAATAGCAAATTTGATCATTCGTACAGAAACAGCGTCTGTTGCTAACCCCTCAAGCTGGTGTACTGGTTTCATTTCTTGCAGCCAAACATTCAAGAACATGTGTTTATATGTATATCTTTCCCTTTATATTAGTAATAAGTGGGTCATTAAGGGCTATATAATGAGAGAATGCAGTTTTCTGGCCTGATAAGCCCCTGAGCTTCATTACCAAATTCATCTTACATGTCAGCCATTAAATAGCTTGGCATTTTCCTCTCTCATCCATGCAGTATCATTTAATTTCATCTAAATGGAGTTTTCTCTATGGCCATAATCATCATCATCTTCATTGCCACCACCATCAAGAAGCATTTATTACCTGCCGCAATGCATATGGTGCTGCATTCAGTATAGCTCTGCACAACTCCATCATCATGGCCCTCACCCAGGAAGTACAAGGAGGTTGCTCAAAACAGTGGGATTGGAGTTCAAGTCCAGACCCACCACAGAACAGCTGGGAGAGCTGGAACACAGCATGTTTCTTTTCTGGGCCATGCTTTATTTGAAAATAAGATGGATGAGTTATGTTATCTCTAAGATCCTGTCACACTATAGTGTTGGATCCTCTTCCAAATTCAGCTGCGACAATTTTAAGAGGAAAGAAGATCAGCAAAGAAGAGAATTGGTCTGGAGCTGTAAACATCTGGCTATTCCCAGAGAAGTAATTAACCTCTGGGTCCCAGATCAGAATTGTCTATGCAGAACTCTGTTTCTTTCCCTGACCTCAGTGTGGTTTCTCTGCATTCTCAACACCTTCTGCCATCCTTATTACACTATTTCTTTCTGATCTTGGCTTCCTCCCTGCATTCTCCAACTCCTGGCCTCCTTCTTCACACCAGGTCCCTACACTCTGCTCTCTTACTTCTCCCAGCCATACATGGGGGCTGAGTCCCCATTAGAGCCTCAGTTTTATATGGTTCTAAGAAGGAGCTCCTGAACCTCCAGGTCCCTACTCTGGAAACTCTCTTTGATCCCCTTGAACAAGGGCTGGGACCGAGCCTGCTAAGTAGGTCACCCAGTTGGGTCACCAAAGATTGACCTGAGCATCGAGGACTGAGGCTTTTCATATAAGAAATTACCCTGGGCAAAGAAGTAGAGAGAATGGGAGGAAGAACTCAAAATGGTTTTGAGAATAAAGGATGATACTCTGAGAAACACAGAAAAATACAGATAGTTATCATTGAGATGGAAATGGAAGCAAAAACCCAAAAAGCATGCCTGAGCTGAATACACACAGGAACACAGGAGGTGCAGGCAGGAGGAGGGGAAAGGGGCAAGACCTTAATGCGATACAGAGAGGAGTACTGTGATTTATGCCCTGAAATGTGCCCTGGTGCCAGGAGAAACATCTTATCCCATCCCTGCTTCTGTACGAATTAGACTGAGTCAAGACGCATGAAATCAGGTAGATAGGCCTGATGTATAAACAGTAATAGTAACCCAATAATCCCTCTAATAATAATAGTTTAATTGCATTGGCCGTTCATGACATTCTGCTAATTGCTTACAGTGCATTATTTTCTCATGGAAGCTTCCCAACTACCTTTCTTTGTTGTTGTGGCATGAAGTATACCCAGAATGTTGTGCAGCCATCATCACTATCCATTTCCAGAACTTTTCCATCATCCACAACAGAAACTCTGTACTGAATAAACAATAATTCTCTGTTTCTCCCTCCCTCCGACCTTTGGTAACTACTCTTCTACTTCCAGTTTCTACGATGCAACACCTTTAAAGAGTAGCCATAAAAGTGAAGTTACATCTTACTTGTGGTGAAATTCTAAAGACAACATATAAAGGCGAAACCCCCAAACTATCTCTATTCTCACTGAAAATATCTAAGGAAGAAAGGTACCATATTAGTGACAGATACATCATCTCCCAAAATGTATGACCCAGACAGTTTATCTCTTTCACTGTTCAGTTGAGCCCTGCATATAAGTAGCAGCTCATGCTGCAGGATTTGGGATCCTGCTACACAAAAGTATACACTGTGTCTTTAAACCATAGAAACACACTAGGCTTGTTGACATGCTCACATCACATGAGGACCTCAGAAATCAAGACAAAATGAGGAAGAAGCAGAGCCACATCTTCCATCTCATGTTTACCTGGGAAAATATTTATTGAGTTCAATGGCAGATGGAATCATTCTCACAATTCAAATTATCTGCCCCCCTCACTCCAACCAATGCATAGTGTGGAAAATTCTTGTACACTCAGTGCATAGGATTTAATTCCTTCCAATTGTTATCCTCTTTATAATGATGAGGCACAAGGAAGTTAAGGAACTTGCCCAAATTCCCAAAGCTTCATGAATAGTTGAATTTGTGCATTTAACCACAACCCAACTCTGCTAGACAAATGGTTATTTCTTTCAAGCAAATTAGACTTTTTTCAACATTATGTTCTTTCCATTTCTTTTTTAATTAATCAGGGGTTCTAGTGACCAGGAAAGCTCATAAGAGGTACTTTTGAGGGTTACTCTGAAATTTCACATCCATTTTCTCAAACTATGTAGTATGTAAATCTCTGGACTCCAGGGGCCAATTGTAAATTGGTTTCAAATACCACAGAGCACATAAATCCCTCTCCTCCCTTCATCTCCTTCACCCCATAATCTACTCACTCTTTGACCCCCTCACAAGAAGTATGACTGCCTTAAAGTTAGAGTTTTCCTTTCCATTAAAAAAACGCACATTTTAAACCCTAATCATATTTCAGGGATCGAGTTAATCAGCTTTCTTAGTGAGTTTGCTCACTGCCTCAGGTGTGAAGCAGCCTACGGGGACATAAACTGGCAGGCAGACGCCATGTTGGAAGTTGGGAGTCAGAACATTCAGGAATGATTTAGGAATGCACAGCAATTTTACTTACTTGAACTAGCAGAGGGGAAGGTCAGGCTGAAACCATTAAAAAAAATCCAGATAAGGAAATGTTTTGAAGAAGTATTGTTTTGTGACTCCTAAATACCTACAATAATGTAAGTTTGTCTGAGAGTTTATCCATTCATGCTATTGCCAACTGAAAGCTCTGAAGGACCTGCTTTGAGGAGTAGATGAGACTATTTTCTAATTAGCATAACTATTATAAATGAAGATACGTTATTCAATATTTGAAAACAATTTTTTTCTAAGTAATCTTATTTACACCACTAATTTGTACTTCTTGTAAAAAAAAAAAAAGGGGGGTATGCTGAGTAAAGGTAAATTTTAGCCAAAAGTAATGTAGTTTCATCACTGCACCATAATTAACCTTAGCTTAGTGCAGATTAGCCTTGGTCCAAGTTTCAATTACATTATAGCCAAAGTAGCATAAATAAACATATGATTAAACAGAAAAATTCACTCATAAAATAATGACTTTTTTTCTAGAGGAAAATAGGATGAAAACATAGGTTGTTCATGGAGTGGTATTTATAAAATACATAGAGTTAATAATTAAATAAGTAAAAACTCTTTTCCAAAGCAAGAATTCTATCTTCAGCCAAAATGAGAACAATATAAAAGAGTTTAAGTAGACTCATTGTTTTCCCATTTGGACAAGTCCTCCCTTTCATATTATTTGTTCTTTTTTCAAATGCCATGTTCCAAACATAAATGTGATTTTCACTGATGCCCTTCAACTTTGTCAGGCTAGCCACCCTCCCCCTTCCTTCCTAAATTTAATTAAAACCAGCATTCGGCCCTACTGGAGAGAAACCCTATTTACATAACACAAAGAAAAACAATTTTTAAAAGCCCACATTAATCATGAGCTTTAGAAAAAGTCACCCTAAATAGGATGTATCTAGCCAAGCGACAAGCTCCAGCCACTTAAGAAAAATACGTCTTTCCAGCTGCAACGATACCAGTGTTACTGAAGAGAACATAGCTCTTTTGTTCCACAAATTCCTCATTTTCAAATGAAGTCATCATGATTTATCTACCTTGATATAGAATAATTCATACTCAAACTTGCCTCATCTACCATATAATCTAGTGAAAGCTGAGTTTTATTTTACAGTATTGCCAGGAGTAGAGGAAGAAAATTCCAGTACCTATGATGTGCCAAGCAAAATGCTCAGCAATCTATAGACATTACATCGTTCAGTAGTCCCATCAGCTCTATGATGTTACTCGAGCTTCTCACCTTGAGCTGGAACTTTGAAACCACAAAGGTCCTACTATCCCGGAGTTCCCTAGTTTCTTGTCCACAGAGACGTACAGACATATTTAAGGACATCAGACATTCACTGTCTCCTTCCACATTTAGCACGTAAGTCTTTGTGGTTGTTCCATTGCAACCATTCCACTAAAAAACATTTTGATCAAAATGAATAGAAAAGTCGAAAAAAATTGCCAATGGCAGAAACTGCAAATGGGTGAGCAAAAGGGAAAGAAGAATGCAGATTAATCAAGAGTATTACAGTAAGTTGTCTGATGTTCAGAGATCATAATTATTCATGGTCAAAGAATTCACCCAACTCCTCTCTGGTTCAGTTTACCTCAAATGTAACAAAGGTAATAACATGGCATATACTGTTCCAAAAGGGTATGAAAGGTACATAATTCTCATAGACAACTAGGTCTGTCAGAAATAAAAGGGGAAATATAAATTATTGAATTCGTGCTATAAATTAGCCCTGTGGAGCAATTTGTATACGGTTTCTCACTTAATTTGTACCACAGACAGGTGACGTGAGCATTCTCATTCTCATTTTACAGGTGAAGAATCTAAAGCAAAGAGGGTTTAATCCTTTGACCAAGGTAGCACAACTAAAAAAAATGGTAGAACCAGGATCTTAATTCAGATTCGTCTGATTCCTGTTCTCTGTCTATACCTGCTCTTCCTCTCTGAGCAGAGATGGTACTGAATAAAATCCGCATTGTCATGGAGATGTGCCACGTGCCATGGACTGCCTGGTGCTGACTCACCTATGACTCATGTTTACTCTGTGTCTTAAAATGTCATGAATACAGCGTCACCTTCATTGACACCTCACTAGGTGTGAGCTGCTACAAAAGATTACAGATCTTTACAAGTTTCTTCCTTTCCTTTCTTGCTTTCACCTCCCACCCTCTCCTCTCTTCTTTCTTTTGTTCTTTCTTTCTCTTTTTCTTCCTTTCTCTCTTCCTCTCTCTCTCTCTTTTTGTTATTTTGCTCATTGATGTATGCCTAGCATTGACAATGTCCAGCCTGTATAGGTGCTCAGAAAACTTTTATTGAATGGATGTATTGAATAAACTCCTGGTCGGGCCTGAGCTCCATGACATCTCAGCTGACCAGGTCTCTACAGCCCTGGAGACCAGGGGTTTTGGAAAATAACAATGATTACTATTCCTTGGAGAATACGGAGATAGCAACAGCATGAAAACTGGGAAAGCCCCCACTAAATGGCACAGAATCCCTCTGGTTGGAGACTTGGCTGCTTGCCTTGATGTCTCCTCCTGCCCAGGCCTCACACATTCCCAGGATTCCTATGCGAGTCTTCGGGGATACTGAGTGGGTGGATGGGTATGGGGTGGCATCTCAGCCGGACTGCTGGACTTGCCTTCCTGCTTCATCCTGGCCAGCTCCAATCCCACGGAGTCAAGTCCAGTACTCATTATTTTTCACTTTATACACACACACACACACACACACACACACACACGCACACACACACACACACTATATTTTGTGTGTGGGTGTGGGTGGGTGTAAATCAGGCTGTACTCTACAGGAAGTTCTTTATTTTGCATTTCCAGAGCCATGCCTCAGTCCCATTCTTATGGGGCAAAATTCTGTAGGTTCCCCAGTGGTTCCTGAATTGTTCTGTCTCTTGTTTTCAGTGGGCCCTTTATATCCTCTGAAATTCTGGGAAGTCAACAGGAAGTCAGTTTTTGAACAACCTTGCAGGTTGGCAAGTTCCAGAGTCACAGATTCACAGCTCACTCATGGCCAAGACATCCAAAGTCACTTTATAGACTGGGATGCCTGAGTCTGGCTGTTTTGGACTGAAACATAGGGAAAGCAGAACATGACTTCTTGACAGGCTTGCCTTCCCTTTTCTCCTGCACTCTTCTGATTTGCCCTATAGATGTGCCATTACTGAAAGACTCCAAAACAAAACCTTTGAATGGCCTTGCACCTTACTCTGAACAGTGCCATAAACCAGACTCAATTGTCCCTGATATTTCCAGTTGAAATAGCAAACTAGTTGGAAAATCTGGTCTAACTCATATTTGATATTGGTCTAAATCATGTTGGTGAATTAGTCATTGTATCTGCGCATGACTTGCACTCTTGATCTCTGACTTAGGTGAGCTGTTCCTGATTAGCCTTCATATTTCCCTTTCTAACTGTGCTTACAAATTCCATCAACCTTGTTCTGAATGTTTAAGATGGCTTGGATTCCAAATTCAAGACTATATTTGTTAATATTCGTCAGCAGCCTTTGAGAACCATGTTCCAATAGGACACGAACTTTCCAAAGATGGATGTATATTGTAAGTTTAGGAGCCTTGAAGCTGCCTTGGGAAATGTCATACACATTCTGCCTCATATAAGCAATGTATAACTAGCCTGGGTCCTAAGATACCCTAAGCCTTAACTACTTCTCTTCTGACCCCTTAGTCTTAACAATGACGAATTACACTATCCTTGGAGAGTAGCTAAATACTTGGAACCCCGAGCTTCCCTGAGCCTCCCTCAAAAACTTAGCCCATTTTTCTGATTCCAGCCAGCCTCATATTGATTTTATTTAATCTTCCTTCTCCCAGCTGTCAGCCAGCCAACCACAAAGTGCCAAACCTACCAGGCATGAAATTTCCCCCTGTACATCTCTTGTCATTTGTTTTCAGAAACACACTCTGTTTGATTGTCTCACACTTATCAATTTGCCAAACATGCATGCATGAATAGCAAAGGTAAAATATTAAAGCTACTCAAGTAAAGAGAGACCAATCTGACATAGATAAACTCTATCCTATGGCCATATGTTTGGTCTTTCCCAACAACGTACCACGTAAACTTAACACTTCCATTTTGGAAAGCACAACTGATAAGCAAAACCACATGACCAACTAGTGTTTTGCATGGTAACTGGCACACAGTAGGTACTCAATAAATATTCAATTCATGAATTTATGAATGTCAAAATATTTGACCAAAATTGCAGCCCACTAGGACCAATGTTATGTGCTAACTTTGGCCAAAGAAGTAGTCTCCAGACCTTTTTGATTGGCCCCCAACCAATGTTTGATCAAGGCAACACTGTATGTACTACTGTACATAATATACCATGTTCCTCGTAAAGCATATGTGAATAATAAAAGTAGAATTGAATTATAAAAATACGTAAATAGAAGTTCTAATATTGCAGCCAACATATTTCTTCCTTAAACGGAGGAAAATGTCATATATCACCTGAAACCAATGGTATAGCCTCAAAATATGTTATTTTTAGACT
>RJWJ010015470.1:0-36135 GCA_004363605.1 Indri indri | reverse complement strand
TTTTGGACTGGTGACCGGTGTGATCAAATTTGTATTTCCAGGAGGTCTGACTCATTCAGTATAGAATGAGTGCGAGTTGGTGGGTGGGGGATCCATACACAAGTTGGGTGCCAGCCTTCTCGAGCAACACTGTCCAACAGAACTTTCCGTGATGGAAGTGCTCCGCATCTGCGCTGTCCAGGACAGCAGCCACTTGTAGATCTCAAGCACTCGAAACATGGTTAAGGAGACAGAAGAGCAAATTTTTTATTGTATTTTATTTGAGCAAATGTAAATATAAATAGCCACGTGTGGCCAGTGGCTGCATGACGGGCAAGGTGGTTCTAGGGTAATCCAGCTAGCGTCTGTGCAGGTCTGACCCTGGTGCTGATGGTGTCGACGAGAATGGAGAAACCAATGGAGAGGACCACTAGTTAAGTTTCAGACGTTGGGTGAGTCACTTAACCTCTCTGAGCCTCAGTTTCCTCTTTAGAAAAGTCAAGATAATTATACTAACCTCCCACCTGTGTCAATTTACCTTACAAGCTGCAGAGGACTGTCATTAACACCAAATGCTCTGTCATCAGCTCCTGAGTCTAAATTGCACTAGAAGTTTAATTGTATGATCTTCCCAGAGGGGCAATTTAAAACACATGTGTGTGTTCATGTGCGTGTGTGTGTGCACATACATATATATATATCCCATGTGTGTATGTATACACACACACATATAGAGAGAGTGTGTTGTATACGTGTGTGCCTTAAAACTGTTCATGGTTTTTGACACAGTAAATCTTCTTCCTTAAATATATCCTGAAGAAATATTCAGAAACTCCAACGAAGATGTAAGCAGAAAGATATTTATTAAAGTGTTGTTCATAGTAGCAAAGTTAGATGCAACTATTCAACTATGGATTACCTCGATAAAGAATGCCTTGCCCATATATTAAATTACATACACTAATAAAAGTGGTAATGTCAAATAATATTTAACAAAACGCTTGTGGCATATTATTGCTGATTATAGAGCTCTGTGCATTGACAAAGGATTGAAAGGAAAACCATCAAATTGCTAGCACTGGTTATCATTAGGTGATGTGATTACAATTCATGTTTTATTTTTTCCTGTATCTTTTCATATTTTCCAAGTTCTCCATGATGAGCTTGCATTGTTTTCTTTTGTCATGAGACAGCAGGGGTGGGAAAGGTTATTTTTAAATGGGAAAAAGCAACTTTTTATATTTTCGAAGATATTCTTTTTTAAAGAAATAGCATCACCCCGTGTTCCCAAATCTTGACATCAGGGAGAAGGCAGCTTCCTAGGGCTATAGACCAAGGTATCCTGAGTCCTGAACACCTCTGTAGGCTCCAGAGTTCCAGAAATTCTTGTCTCTGGCGTCCTGGCATGAGGGGGCCTTCTCTCCCTTCTCCCCAGCTGGGCCAGCAGCTGGGCTTCCAGGCAAGGAGCAGGTCTGCAGTTCTTAGGGAGGCTCTTGGAGAGTTTGGGGGTGGGAGCAAGGAGGGGCCAAGGCTCTGTGTGTCCATCTCCACCTGTCTCCATCTTCAGCGCTGTTTCCAACACTCCCCTCTGCCTTCCTGGGCCCCTGGACCTCACTGTCCCCGTCTCTCCTTGCCTCGGTTTCCCTGCGTCTCCTGTGCCCCCGTCTGCTCTCTCGGCCTCCCTCCAGCTTTCTCAGTTCCTGCCTTTACCCCCCTCCCCAGGCAGCCTCTGCCTCACCTCCTCCTGCCACAGGGCTGCGCGGAGCTTGGCAGGGTGCTGAAGGTGACGGGCTGCGGCCCGTCGGAGGCCCGGAGCTGTTACTATTACCGGGAGCTGCTTCTGTCAAGAGAATGTTCTCACATGTCACGAATCAGGAGAGGGTGTCTTCGCTTCCTTCTGCCTGGTCTCAACCAGTTCCACATATAGTCCCCGCACGACTCCCCCCACCCACCCCCAAGTGCAAGTAGCAGGCAGGAGGCTTTCTGAAAGCCGTCCTGAGAACCTGGAAAGTCACTGGGGGAACAGAGTGGAGGAGGCACGCTCTGCATTCCGATAAGTTGAGAGGTCTGCCCTCACCCCTTCCCACCCCTACCCCTGCAGAGATGTCTGCACGGAGCCCTCGGTGCTGAAAAACATCTCCCCGAGCCAAGAACAGCAGGCCTTGGACCGGGAGCTGACACACTCGCTAAGCAGTCCTTAGCAGACCTGGCTGTGGGGAGGAAGCCGCCAGGGCACGGCTGGGCGTAGAAGGGGGGAACCTCACATCTGGGCTTGGCCGCCTCCTCTTCTGCTGGTAAAAACTCCAAGCCTTCCATCTAGGGCCCCCCAGGAACGTTGCCAGCTCCCCAGGTCCCGACTGGCAGAGGGTCAGGACCAGGGTGAAGCCCGGTCTGCCGTATTTGGCAATTCAGGAAAGAGAATTGCTGAGGAAGTGGGTGGAGTGGGGGGCGGGGCGGGGTGGGAGGAAAGGGCACGGCCCAGTGGGCGGAGGCCCCGTCTGGGGAGAATGCACAGAAGGCCAGGCTGCGGCAGGCCTGTAGGTGCCAGGGGCTCGCGGAAGGATTGTCCCCAGGCAGACACACCCCTGGGTTCTGTTTTGCTGGTTTGATTTTGTTTTCCCTCTGCTGACCCCTTCCCACGTTCCCTCCTGCCTGTGCGTATGCTCTGACCCTGGACAAAGAACTGCGCTTTGGTCCCCCAACCTGCAGAATGACAGGATTGGGGCTTCATAGCACAGCCCCCTCCAAATGCCAGGCAAGTGCCCGAGGGGCTGCTTGCAAGGGTGAGGGGCCCTTTCCCACCCCAGCACCCAGGCCTCGTGCTGTGAACGTTGGGCTCCTGTGCTTTATCTGCAGCTGGGAGATTGGGCTGGAGAAGAACGCTCTGGTTCGCCAAAGCTCCAAAGTTCCCAAACTTCCCGCCAGCCCCCGTGATGCAGCCTCCCCGTGTCACCACAGTGCACACTTGCGGGGCAAGGGACCTGGCTCTAGACATAGTTGTCATCTGTTTTAACCTTTGTTACTTGAATTGTGAAATGAAAGTGGCCTGGGCTAGAGGATCAAAGCAGGACTGAAGGTGGAGGATCTGCCCCAGGGCGGAAAGCCAGTGACTGTCAGCTGATTTAAATTAAAAAGTGCTGGAGGGCTCCACTTCTTGGTTTCCTGTCAAACACTGTGAAGGGGTTTTGTGAGTACGTGGGCCGGTACAAGAGGGGAAACACTACCATGGTAATCCTTTGGGAGGCCTTATAGTGAAATGAAATTGGTAAAATCAGCTTTTAAGTTATTAAATGGGTACTTTAGACATTTACTTCTCTGAGAATTCAGTGCAAGTAGTAGACACAGAGAAGCTATTTGTTGAATGAATTGAATGAATGAGACAATCATTGATTCAACGAATCCACAAACAGCACCAGGCACAGGGGCTGTGATATCCAATCATCCGGAGTCGGGACCTGGAGGTGGACCAACTCAATGCCCCACTCACAGATATCAGGTTGGGGCTATGCGAAGTGAGCGCCCTGGCCCCAGCATCACGCTCCTTGCAGGTGTCAGCACCAAGATATGAGGCCATGGTCTGTTCTAGTCGCTGCCATCTTCAAAGGAGAGCACATTAGCAAAACTCCTGAACTTGAGTTTTTCTACATTTACCTCCGAAGTATCAGGAGGGCTGTCTATAAGAAGATGACGGTCTCATGCCCCAGGGAGTGGTAGCATCCTGGCACTGCATAGAGGGTCCTTGAAGGCCTCCCTGGTCTCCTGGACTCACAGAACCTATCGGTGAGGGCTTTGGAACCAGATCCCTGGGAGTGAGTCCTGGCATCACCCGTTTAGAACCTATGTGACCTTGGGAACTTTGTGGACCCTCTCTGTGTCTCCAATCTCTTCTTTGAAAAATGGAGAAAAATGCTTCACTGAGCTGTTGTGAAGATTAACTAATGTCACATAAAATACCTAGAATAGTCTCTGAGCAAGAGGAAGGCCTCAATTAGTGTTGGCTACTAGTCGTAATCTTGCTCTCTGCTTTGACAGTGGACTACACAAGGAGCTCTCGAGGGCAGAGTCGGCTGGGGAACACATTCCAGGCAGAGCTCCCTGGGTCCCAGCTGCCAGAGAAGCTAGTTCAATAGGAAAAGGATGGGACCAGCCATCTGGAATTCTAACAAACACCTATATCTAAGTTTCTAGGCACTCATGTCTAACACGAGTCGAATGGGAGCAGCTCTCTGACCACACCTGAAAAATTCAGGTCCACACCCACACTTTGTACTGATGCATGTGTTGCCTTCTGTGCAAGATGGAAGCCCAGGAGGGCAGGGCCCGGACATCTGGCTACATGGCTTCCACAGAGCTGCACCAGGGCCAGGGGCACTGAAGATTCTACATTGCAAGGTCATGAATCAATTAAAAGGGAAAATTTTGTTCTAAGAACCATAACTAATTTCTGAGGACCAGAGCTCTTGGAAATAAAGTTTTTAGTTTTCAGAATTACCAAGCATATAAAATCTTGAGCCATTTCTTCATCCTCTGTAAACTGGCTCTTGATGACATTGTTTTAGTCACTGTGCAATGACTGTCTATAAGAAATCCCACATAATTCATCTTACAAGTTCAGTTTTAGAAAATGTGTCATTCCTTCTGACAAATGTACATGCTTCCTTTTATCCTGCTGTGGCAGACTATTTTTCCAGACATGGCCACAATAATATCTGCTATTCCACACCCTCTTCTACAATATGACCTTGTTCTCCACCTCCATCAGGAGGTAGAATCTATTTCTCTAGCCCCTTGAATCTGGGTGGGTCTTCTGACTGCTTTGGCCAAGAGAAACTCATGGAAGTGAGCTGCGATAGTTCTGGGCGTGGCCCTTAACTGGTCTTGCAGCTCCCACTTTCTGCCTCTGAGGAACCAGTTGTCAAGTGGGAAGTGCAAGTACCCTAAGACCATCAGGTAATGAGGAGCCCAAACTCCACAGCACCTGGAGGATGAGATGCTGCATAGAGAAAGAGAAAAGGCAAGGAGCAGCGATGCGCCAGACATGGGACTAAATATCCCATCTGGGAAGTTGATCCTCCAGTTTCAGCAATCCCAACTATTGCCGTACATAGTAGAGAGGAGCTGCCCAGACAGACCCTACCTGAATTCCTAACCCATAAAGTCATGATCAAAGTAAAATGATTGTTGTAAGCCACTATGTTTTGGGTCAATTTGTTCCACAATAATAGATACCCCAAACACATGCTATGAGAAAACACAGCCATCATGTTTTCCTTTTTTCCTTGGCTGCCAGGAAGCTCAAAGCTAGGTTTCTGACTCAACTGTAGCAACTTCCCTTAACTTATTCTTACTCCTTGATGTATATAATACTTGATCTTTTAACCCTACATTAATTACATTAGATTTGTGTCTTTTATTATTCTTTTCAGAGACTAAAAGTCAAGAAAGAAGGGTATGCTGGGAATTTTCTTGCTTCATTCACCCTCTCTATATATTTTAAATTTCCCATTTGTCAAAGTTCATTTAACTTCCAAAGCTGGACCTGGATGCAGAGCCACGGATGTTACCCAGTGGGTCCCCTTTTCACCACCACAATTCTGTGTCTTGTCTCTTACCTTCTCCTTGTTCTGGTTCATGAGGATGAAGGAAATTAGAAATATTTCAACCTAAAATATATTTCTTTGCCATGTTTTGAGATGGCTGCCATGAGTCTCTGAGATATCTCCTGTGCAGGGAAATTCACATCTGTAGAGAATCTGCATTAACACAGCCAGGTCTACCCTACCTGCTGTAGGAAAGATTAACTGAGAGTCTGACACTTTCAAAGGTCTGAAAAGAAACATTTGCCGTCTACTGTCCCTGAGGGCTGCTACCTGTAAGGCTTTCCTTACATAACGAGATCACCTTTGCTAGCTGCTCAATCTTCTTCCTTTCTCTGTCCCAAAACCGGTTTTTCTGCTTTCAAACCCCATTCTTTAAAAACCTCTGTACCTCATTGAGGAGGTGAATCTTCATCCCAGACGGTTACCAAGTATACATGTTAAAATAAATTTGTATCCTTTTCCTCCTATTAATCAATCTGCCTCATGTCAGTGGTTTTTCAGCAAACCTTTATGGGGACAGGAGGCTTTGCTCCCTATGGTTTGGCAAACCCTTGGGGGCCAGGGGCCTCTGATGCCTGCGAGTACCTCTCATTTTCAACTCTTCCTTAACCAGCTTTCGCTTTATAAATGGGCTCCCAATGGCCAAAGAGCCTGAGCAATCCAAAGAAATGGATTTCTTTTGGAGGAAGCTCAAGTTAGATAGTCGGAGAGAGTTTTTTGGTCAAGGTCATGGTTGTGGAATAAATAATACCTGAGGACAGTTCCATACGCAACCAAGTCTCTGTGTGCTCTTGGGCAAATCCCAGAAATACGAGGAGTACTACCTGTTAAGAACTAAGCATTCACATGGCCAGGTGTTCCATAGGTCACATCTCTTGTGTGAAATCTTTGTTTTGATTTTGGGAATAAAATCACTCTAGATTTTAGAAAGGTAAAATGGTGCCTATAGCTTATGTTACCTAACTCCCCCAGTGGGTACTGAGATATTACCCTATAATCAAACACATCAATATTTCTACAGCAAAACACATGAATAGTCACAGGAACAACTCTAAATAGTTTTACATCAGTTCAGGTCAGATTTGGTTGCCAAGTGAGTTTAGATGATGTCAGATTTTACTGCCAAGTGAGTTATAAAAAATGCTGTAGGTTTCCAGAACATTCTAATTTTGGAGTCGTGGATAAGGTTCGTGATCCCATACTAATGTTAACAGAAAAGAAGCCAAACTCTGTAAAATAATTTTAAAGAGATTTACTCTGAACCAAATTTGAGGACCATGACCCAGAGCTACACCCAAGAAGCCTTGAGCAAGTGGACTCGCTGTGGCTGGTTACAGTTTGGTTTTATACATGTCAGGGAGACAGGGGTTACAGGTGAAGTCATAAATCAATATGTAGGAGGCATACATTGGTTTGGCCAGACAGGGTGGGCCATCTCAGAGTGGGGGCTTACCTGTTACAGGTGGGTTTAAAGATTCTTTGACTTGTAATTTGTTAAAGACATGAAGCTTTGTCTAAAGGCTTGGAATGTTTCAACATAAGGAGCTCTGTCAATCAGAGACAAGCCACCAGACATACATTTGTTGTTTAAATTGAGACCTAAACAATTGTCTTGTACCCTTAGGCCTGTTAATGGGTTACAAAGGATGTCTTCAAGAAGGGCAGAGGGCATGATGAGGCCAGTCTGACCTCCATCCTCGTGGCAGGCAATTTAGTTTTAGGATATTCCTTTGGCCAAGAGGGGACCTATTCAGTGAGCCATTGGCGGGGGGTGGGGGCGTGGTGCTTAAGATTTTATTTTAGTTCACATTAAATACCTTGCTTGTATTTATCTCAGTCCTTCATACAATTCCCACATGATTAACACTATTATTATTCCAAAAGTACAGATGAGAAAATGGAGACTCAGAGACATTAACCACCTGGCAGAGGTCAAATGTCTCGTACATAGCGAAGCTTGGCTTAAGCCCGGATGTGTCCGACTCCCAAACCTGGATGCTCAACCCTCATCCTATCTTGCCCGCTCTGCTCTGTGCCCCTGGTCACATGCGAAGAAGCCCTCCAGCACAGCTCCTCGGGAAGCTACCTGGCCAGCCTAGTGCGTTGTTAGAGAAGAAGAAAAAGAAGGAAGGAAGGAGAGAGGATGGAGCGAAGGGCAGAGGAGGGAGAGAAGTCCCCTGAGACAAAGCAAATACAACACAGCCCTTCTCCTCCAACCCCGGGCCCCGAGGGAAACGCTGGGCAACTGGAACCCAAATGGCCGAGAAAAGAAGAATCTTCCAGAAACATCCGAATTCTTTCCCCCCGACTTTGGCTTATGGACATTAAACTATTATCCCACTGCTGCCATTACATGTAAAGAAATAGATATTTTAAAATGGGCTTTGCTTTAAACAAATGAAACTCCCAAGCTTGCTACAAAGCTTGATGCTTAGAAAGAGCCGAGGGCTCAGGCCCGCGAGGCAGCGGCTCCCGATCACAGCTGTTATTTATAGCCGCGGGAACTGAGCGTGTTTTCTCCTCTCCGCAGACCCTGCCTAGAGAAACCCCTTCTTCCCTTCCACGCCTTGGTCCAGGTGAAAGGCTGGTCCCGGGACTGGCCTTCTAGGTCTTCAGACGGCCCACAGGAGAGAGGGGCTGTGCGCTCGGGGCAGGGGCAGAGGAGCCCTCACGCCTACCCCTGGTCAAAGGCATCCCCTTTCAGAAGTCCCCTCTCTGCAACTCTCTCCCAGGTCCCACAGTCAGGGGACACGTCTTGTCTCCTCCTCTGGGTCAATCCTCTGCAGCACTGGTCGGGCTCGCGGGCACCCTGATGCCTCAGCCTGTCGGGCAACCCCTCCTCACGAGTTACCAACATCCAGACTTTACGCCAGAAGCAGGAAGGCCTCCATCCGTCCATTCATTCACTCCAAACCAACCACTGATTGCTCATCTTACACCAGACATGCGCTAAGCATGGGGGATTCATTTCTTCATTCATTCATTTCTTCATTCATTCAGCAGATATTTATTGAGCATCTTCTATGTCCCAGGCAATGTGGTGGGCACTCTGGATACGGTTGTCAATGCCACAGAAAACAACCCCTGTCTTCAAGAGGCTTGAATGGTCAGTAAGTCAGGCATGACGCTGCCAGCCCAGAGCTCACTGTTGCATGAAGGGAACTGTCTTAAAGTACAGTGTGATACCCAGTTCAACTGATGGACCACAGGACTCCGTAGAAATACAGGGACCCAGCTGGGATGTGGGGGTCATGAAACTTCCTGGGGAAACAACACAGACACTAAAAGCCGCAGGATGAGTTAGGACCATAGTCAAGAACAGAAAGGCTGTTTGAGCAGAAGCAACGTGTGCCCATAGAAGAAAGCACGTGGCTCTTGCAGAGAACCGGGTGCAGCCCTCTGGGGCCAGGGCAGGTCTGAGGTAAGACTGATGGAGAGGTGGCTGGGGAATGAGAAGCGGCACGATTTGCATGGCTTTTGCTTGAAGCGGTGGAGCACCGTGGGCAGGTTCTAAGCGGAGGCACGAGAGAAATACACTGGGTTGGTGCTTATGCTTACAAGGCTTCACTAATGACACACTGGGAAAACGACCTCACGCCCATGTCGGACCCGGCAAGGGGGACCTCCTGATGCCTCCCTAGACCCTGATGCCGTCGGAACTCTCTGCTTGAATTCGAGGCTCCAAAACCAGACTGCAGGTTGCAAAAGGGGTGGTTACGCCCGAAGCTGCGGCATGTGTTCCTCTAATCATTAAGACAAGTTCCCGAGCTGCTGGATAGCTAACTCTAGTTGGTGTCAGGGTAATTAACCAAGCTGCCTGAACTTTATTCACAGCCTGACAAGGTGCACTCTTGGGACTTGTCACTGTGGTTAGTCGGGGGGCGGGGACTTGACATAGGCTGATTAGGGAGTGTTTTACACAGCAAGAAGCTCTCTGATCTTCAGCGGAGTGGGGCTCCCCCTCCCATCTCGTAGGAGAGACGCCTGCAAGGGCAGAGAATAAAGATGATCTGGTCCGGCCCCCTCATTTTCAGATGAGAGAGCGGCCGCTCTGAGCCCGGCTGTGGTTTTCCCAAGGCCATGCGGGGAGTCTGTTCTGGAGGTGGGATTAACACCAGATAGATCCTCATGGCTCCACTCGCAGCGTCTGCTTTATTGTCCAAAAAATGCTGTTTCCCAGATTAGTGATTCTAGAACTTAAGGTGTGTAGAAATCACTGGGGAGCTTGTGAAAATGCAGATTCTGATTCGGGGGGTGTGGGTGGGGCCGAGGGTCTACATCTCCAGCAAGCTGCCAGCTGATGCCAGTGCTGCTGGCTACAGACTTTCTGATGAGCAGCAAAAAACTCAAAGACCTTTTCTCAGAGACCATCCTCAACCCCAGTGACGTGGGCACGAGGGGTCTTAGCTGTGGCTCACTGGCCGCTACGGGCCCTGAAACTGAAGACTCCTGAGATCAGAGCTCCTCTGCTTAAAGGGATCTCAGAGGTCGTACACTCCAACTCCTGTGCATGCCTGAATCCTCTTGTTCCGGTCGGGGCTCCTTCAAATTTCAATGACCCAACTCGGTTCACTCTAATCAAAGGGGCCTAAAGGATTGCAGGGACACTGAAGCAAGAAATAGCATCTCTGTTCACCCGCACCACTCCCCACTCTGAAATCCACTGATGCATCAGGGTATTCACCCCAGCAGAAATGTTACAGGTAAAATAAAATAACTGCCACCCAAGTTCGCAAGCCTGTCTGACCGTCAAACCCTGGCATGCCCATCATAGCTACAGACTTCTCTCTTTGTCCCTTGTGTCAACTTTCTGAACGGGGGAATCTGATGGATACGGCGCATCTGTTTGAGTCGCTTTTCTTCTCTAGGCCTCAGAAGGCCCTGTGACAAAATGAGAAGACTAGACTGGGTGACTTTCGAGTGCCCAAAGTACTGATTCTCTATGCCTCCAAGGGCCTTTGCAGCCAAGTGTTTCAGAAAAAAACACCTTTACCCAGGTTACAGAGGGAGACACTTGCACCAAAGGTTTGTATTTGGGGCTATTCTCTCCAATTGATGAAGTAACAACAAAATACATCCAAGAAAATGGGATGTTTTCATATTTCATTTATGTGATTGAGTCCATGATACCGTTCTCAAACAGTGACCATCCCAACAGGAATATGAGGAATTATAATTCTCCAGGTCCAATTCTCAGTGAGGCTTTGTAGGTGTTTGACTGAGGGTCAAAAGAATTGGGTTTCCACATCACCTCCATGGGTATGTCCAACAGTCTCAATTCACATTGAGAAAACTAAAGTTCTTAGATCTGGTATTCAATGATTCCAACCTAATCGTTATTTTGTTTTTAAATTCTACATCATTTCTTAACTGAAAGAGGATTAGAGAAGGCAAAATACTGCTACTCCCGCCACGTCCCAGGCACAGCTGTGGCTTTGCTGTGCCAGACTGTCCCCAGGTCCCAGTTGCCAGGGGACAGTTAAGTACATTACACACAAAGTGTCATGGCACTCCCCGATGGGGGCCTGTTTTTCAGGTTGCACTTCAAGAAATAAGGATTATGTGTCCCAGAGAGCATTTAAATCTCCTTTCTGGAAGGCCCTGTTCTTACATTGCCACTGCAGCCCTTCATCCCCGTTGCCACAGCACAAAAGAGAGGGACATTCTACAGGAAGAACACAGTCACTAAAAAAAGGACACAGAGTTTTCAGCAGCCAAGATCACCTAGCCATGACCAAGACTCTGAAAACTTAAGTTTCAAGTCGGAAGAGGGAGTTCCAGCTCAGACGGGGCTGCGTGGGGCCAGGACGCTAGGAGACCACAGAGGAGGGTACAGACAGGACCAGGACCAGGCCCTGAGAGAGCCGCACTGGGGCTTCTTCAGCTTTCCAGCGATCAGAACGGAAAGTCTAATAAAAGCTAGGGATGCCCTTTTTTGACAAATGCCCATGCATAAATATGCATAAAGCGTTCTTTGCGATTTTAGCAACTTCAGCCCACCCTCAGCCAACTCAAGTCTACCCACGGATCAGCTCGGATGCTTATGTCCTTCCAAAGTCCCCAGTGTGATGGTATCAGGCTGCAGAGCCTTTGGGAGGTAATTAGGTCATGAGAGTGGAGCCTTCATGAATGAGGTAAGTGCCCTTATAAAAGGGATCCGAGAGAGTTCTTTGACTCTTCTATCTGCCATGTGAGGATGCTGCAAGAAGTCAGCTGTCTGCGAATGGACAAATCCCTCACCAGAACATGGCCCTGTTGGCACCCTGATCTCATACCTCTAGCTCCAGAACTGCAGGGAATAGGTTTCTGTTGTTTATAAAGCATCCGCTCTATGGTGCATCTGTGACAGCAGCCTGAGTTCACTGAAACACCTCCATGTTCAGGATTGCCTCTTTTTGTGCCTATCCCAGCACTGTGGGACCTGAGCTGCTGTTTAGACCTGAGCTCCCGCTCAGGTCAGCAGCTACCCCCAGGGTTATCTCTGGCCGTGCACAGGTGACACCCACATTGGCCGTCCTTGGTCGTCACCATTCTGCAGGCATTGACTAACAGGGGCAGCTGTGCTTAGGGAGCCACAAACTGCCTTGGCTTTAAAACAAATACCACCCAACAGCGGAAACCTGCTTTAGCCAGACGTCTGTGCGTGAGCATCAGCTTACAGCAGGAACGGCACTCAGAGGGCTTGCAAAAAGAGTATGAAGGGGGCCTGATGGAGGTGTGCTGTGGCTGTGGCCTGTCACGTGGTGACAAAGGGCTGGAGGTTCTGATTTGTGACTTTTTTCCCCCAGTGCAGACCAGCCGTGGATGGGGACTCTGGAGATCTGGTTTCTAGTCCCATGTCTGACACTCTGCCACCCAAGGGCAAGCTTCCTGGTGCTGCAGGGTCTCCATTTTCCTGTCTAGGACGCAGAGGAAATGGATTACACTGGCTCTTGCCTCTGGCCCGAGCATGTTCCGATTCCGTATGAAGAAGGAAGAGACAGACAAGATAAGCAGTCTCGCTCCATTGGTTTCCTCCTTCAGGGTCTGGGCTGGGACTCCCGACACCCGATACCAAGTGGTCCCTCTCTGCCCCCTCCCCCAGGCCTGCTGGCTGGGGCTTGGTGGCAGGCGACACTATCTGCCTTGTGTTCTGCACTTGAGCGCTCTTGAGCCCCTGATCCCCAGAAAGATCAGTTTCTTGCCAATGTCATCACTTTTAGCCAGCAGGGACCTATCAGCAGCTCCCTCAGGCCTGGGGAGCCCTGACCCCCCTTGGCTTTAAGTCTCAGCCCTGGGAACACTGGGGAAACTTAATTCTCGAACACCTTCCACTCAAAGAGCCACTGTTCTGTAAAACCAGCGCTGGCCCCTGTATTTCAACAGCTTTCGGGTGGGTTTCCCACCCCAGACGTGGATAGGGCCCCAATGCCTATGAATGTACTGCCCTGACTTCACCCACAGGCTCAGTTTCAAAGGGTTGGCGGAGAGCTCAGCCCGCCCTCCTTCCATCTGAGGCTCAGCTCCTGGAAGCCTCGGGCTGGGTCTCAGTTACTGGGAAGCCTTTCTTTGAATGTGGGTTTTCACCCAGTGGCTCCCGATGAGCCATCTCTTATGGCAGGACGCCTGCCTCTTAGGGGAAGCAGCCTCAGTTCTGGGAATTTCTTGCTTCATCCCTCCTTCTTTCTATGCCAGAGGTTGCTATCAAAGGGCACTCGACTTGCCGGCAAGAGGAATGGGATGCAGCCTTCTTAAGTTCCATGCTACCTTAGACAGGTCATTTCTCCTCCATGGATCTAGTAGCAGTGGGTCTACCTTCCTCAGGGAGAGGGATAAAAGGGTTTTGTAAATACAAAGCACTGCGTAGTGCTATTAGGGAACACACTCAACAAGGACTGTTTGGGACGTTTGTTGTTTCCGTTCCTGTGACTGAGAAATTAGCAGGCACGAATTGTGGAAAACCAGCCTGGTCTTTGTAATTACAAATGCGCACACACCATTCCACAAAGCGTCGTTTTCCAAAGGCTTATTAAGGAGAAGAGACCACAGGGGGGACCCGTGTAAACAGGCTTCCTCAGATCCTGACAAAAAAGGCTCAGAGAACACCATGGTCCTGTGCGTTACCGGCAGTTCCTGCTGCCTGCTCCCACCCCCACAGCCCTGGCAGGTGAGAGCTCACCTGGGAACAAGGTTCTGGTTCATGGCAAGGGGCAGGATCACGGTACCGCACGGGTTTAGTGCTGCTCCAAGTCTAACCTGTGCCTTTAAGACCCAAATCCCCTAGGGCTTGAAGCTTTCTGGAACCCCACGCCCAGAGAAATCTCCCGAAGCCAGGGGTGACACTCAGTGTTCTTTCCTGTTACCCTCACAGCCACCATGGGGAATGTCGTGAGATCTGCTTGACCAGCCAGGACTCTGAAGCCCCAGGAGTTTAATGAACTGGCTGAAGACCACACTTCTCATTGTGACGCTGGAATCTGACACCACATCTATGCAGAGTCCTCGCTATTCCCGCCATGCTCCGCACACACGCGCGAATGAGACTGTGGAATTGTGAACGGTCAAGAGCCTCGACCACAGATGCCAGGGCCAGCGTCAGTTAGAACCAGGAATCCCGTGTGGGTACAAGGCAGGGTCTCTCTGGACATCAAGGCATCGTGGCTGTGTTGCCCGGACCACCTCTGTTTGTGAGTGAGTGAGGAGGGCAGGAGCTCAGACTCGCCCCTAGGGACCACGGGGGTGCAGGACGAGAGGGGCTCACTGCACCTGCCGAGCTGCCGTGGGCTGCCCTGAGCAGGTCATTCCTCCCTCCCATGGTGACACCCCATGTGACCAGCTTCACAAGCCAGCTTTCCTGAACGTGGGTGAGGGGTCTAGCTGGGGTAGGGACACTGCCTAGGATGTTCAGGAAGCAGCCAGTGTTCAAGGCGCAGCACCAGCGTCTCGCTGTCGTGGAAGCAAGAAGAGGAGAATGTAATTCAGCTCGGGGTGGTTGATGGAAGACTTCCCAGATGACGAACAGGGAGGGCGAAGATTAATTCTGAAGCGGGAATAGATGTTATTTAGGAAGGGAAGGGCATTCGAGGCAGAGATGAGGTGAAAGACAGCATCAATCATTCGCCGGCTGCGAACAGTTGAATCTGACTGCAGCAGAAAATGAAGGAAGCAGGAACGGAGCGGGTGGGGGATAAATGAGGCCAGATTGCGGCGGTCCTTGTCAGCCAGGCTGAGGACAAGACACTGTTGATCTTGAAGGGTGGAGGGGTGAGAAGAGTTGTAAGCAAGAAGCAGTGTGGTCAGACTCAGGTTCTAGAAAGATCACTCTGTGGGCAGGCGGGAGATGTTAATTTCTTTCCCTGCTCTGGGAGCCAGTCTTGGTTCTGTCAACAAAGGTGTCCCTCTAATGAAGTGCTAATTGCACACTGGTCAGTCACACTCTGGGATGCTCTGGCCCCGACACCGGAGTTCAGCTCCATTCCTATGAGTGTGTCTACCAGGAAGCAAGGCTGGCCTATCTTCTCGGAAAGAAGCAGCAATTAAAATGCAGCTCTGAGACATCAAGGGCCCAGCAAGCTCTGTTTATTTTTGTATACTGATAAAATTCTCAGAAAGGGAAGCCAAGCTTTTCAGAGCAGCCTGCTCATGCCCACCCAGATTGCTGTGGGTCTGCGGGAAGCCCCTGCTCGGGAGGGCAGCCGGTGGGGGTGTTGGTGACAATTTGAGTGAATAAATACGAACCGGCCTGAGGAAGAAGGCAAGTGGGGCTGGGGGAGATCTGAACATGACTGAGTAGCTTGGGACCCCCAAAGCTGCAGCTGCAGCTGGATTGGACTTAGCCAGCACAGCAGAGAGCACCTACTGTGTGCAAAGGGAGCTTGTGACAGCGTCGCTGCAGAGTCAGGGAACTAAGGGAAGGGAAGGGCCACTCTGCAGCTCATGCCGTCTGGAAGAGAAAAGC
The DNA here is from genome assembly GCA_004363605.1 of Indri indri. Taxonomy (NCBI): domain Eukaryota; kingdom Metazoa; phylum Chordata; class Mammalia; order Primates; family Indriidae; genus Indri; species Indri indri. Next base: position 20,619 of record RJWJ010015470.1, on the reverse strand, counting down.
AGCTGAATCTCTCAACTGGGGGTTGAACTGGGCTCCTCTACGTGCATTTTACAATAAAATTCTGCCCTTGGAATTCCCACTAGAGGAACCGAAACATCAGATCTCCATTTCTTGCTGGAATAAAGTCCAAATAGTTTAGGGTGCCATGCATGGTAGGCAGCCTCTAGGATGGCCCCCAGATCCCCACCTCCTGGTGTTCACACCCACGTCTAGTCCCCTCCCAGTGCACAAGAGTTGGTGTGTGACCAACTGCATCCAGCAGAAGTGATGGCATGTCGCTCCAAGGGTAGGGCATAAAAGGTTCTTTTGTCTTGGTCGTGCGTTCTCTGTCTTGGGCCATTTGTTCTGGAGGAAGCAAAGCAAGCTGCCATGTCAGGGGCAGCACTATGGACAGCCCACATCATGAGGACCAGACTCCTGCCAGCAGCTGCATGAGTGAGTTCAAAAGCAGATCCCCCAGCCCAGTCAAGCTGTTAAATGCCTGGAAGCCCGGCTGCTGTCTTGACTGCAACCTCAGGAGATAGCCTGACCCAGAGCCTCCACCCAGTGAAGCCACTCCCCAGATTTCCCAACTCTCAGAAGCTGTTGCTTTTTTTTTTTTTTAATTTATTTTTTAAAATTATTATGGGTACATAATAGTTGTAGATCTCTACAGGGCACATGTGATATTTTGATACAGGCATACAATGTGAATTAATCAAATCAGGGCATTGGGGTATCCATCGCCTCAGGCATTTAACGTTTCTTTGTGTTAGGAACCTTCTGATTCCCCTCTTTTTGTTACTTTAAAGTAGACCCTAACTTACCGTTGATTATAGTCACTTTGTTGCGCTATCACATATTGTTCATTCTAGCTAACTATCTGACTATATTTTTGCACCCATTAGCCATCCCCATTTTATCCCCCTGTCCCCCGCCACCCTTCTCAGCCTTTGGTAACCATCATTCTACTCTGTCTCCATGAGATCAATTGTGTTTAATATTTAGCTCCCACATATGAATGAGAACATGTGAGATTTGTCTTTCTGTGCTTGGCTTATTTCACTTAACGTAATGTTCTTAGGTTCCATCCATGTTGTTGCAAATGGCAGGATTTCATTCTTTTTTGTGGCTATATAGTATTCCATTGTGTGTACATACCACAATTTCTTTATCCATTCATCTATGGATGGACACTTAGGTTGATTCCCAATCTTGGCTATTGTGAATAGTACTGCAATAAACATGGGAGTCGGGTATCTTTTCGATATACTGAATTCCCACCCTTTGGATACATGCCCAGCAGTGGTATTGCTGGGTCATATGGTAGTTTTATTTTTAGTTATTTGAAGAACCTCCATACAGTTCTCTATAGTGGTTGCACTAATTTACCTTCCTACTAACAGTGTACTAGGGTTCCCCTTTCTCCACATCCTCACCAACATTTGTTATTGCCTGTCTTTTTGATAAAAGCCATTTTAACTGGGTGAGATGATACCTCATTGCAGTCTTGACTTGCATTTCTTTGATGACTAATGATGTTGAGCATTTTTTCATATACCTGTTGGCCATTTGTACGTTTTCTTTTGAGAAATGTCTATTCAGATCCTTTGTTCATTTTTTAGTCAGATTATTTGATTTTTTCCTATCAAGTTGTCTCTCCACTTTGTTGATTGTTTCCTTTGCAGTGCAGAAGCATTTTAGCTTGATGTGATCCCATATGTCCTATTTTGCTTTGGTGGCCTGTGCTTTGTGGGTATTACTCAAGAAGTCCTTGCCCAGACCGATGTCCTGAGGTGTTTCCCCAACGTTTTCTCTTAGTAGTTTCATAGTTTTAGGACTTAAATTTAAGTCTTTAGCCCACTTTGAATTGATTTTTATATACTGTGAGAAATAAGGGTCTAGTTTCATTCTTCTGCACATGGATATCCAGTTTTTCCAGCACCATTTATTGAAGAGACTGTCCTTTCCTCATTGTATGCTCTTGGCACCTTTGTCAAAGATAAGTTCACTGTAGATGTATGGAGAGGCCGTTGTTTTAAGCTTCTAAGTTTTGGGGTACTTTGTTACACAGCCATGGGTGACTGATGCACCTTGGGAGACATTTTAATATCTAGAACATGGGTTTAGAGAGATGGACGGGGGTCTGGGTGTACACCAACTGCGATCTTGGGCAAGTCACTTAACGTTGGTGACTTAATCTTCTCATCCCTAAAATGGGGGTAGTAACAGTGCCTACCTCCAATGTCGTGATTAGGTCAGTGAGTGGTGTGGTGCATTGGTTCAAGGCCCAGCACATACTAAGCATTCCAGAAGCAGGACTGAGCATCAACATCATTTTTTCAGCCTCTCCTTCCAGCCGTAACAAACTTCTCACAGATCTGCAAACTTATCACTCAGTCCTTTTCCCAGCTCTGGGCTTTGCTGCCTGGTCCTATGTGGCTACTTCTGCTGGGGACCTTTCCCCCATCTCTCCGCCTGTCACCCTCACCCTTCTGGGTCGCTCACGTGTCTCTTTGTTCTGTTCCCAGTTCCTGTGGGCAGAGAGGATCACTACTGCCGGGCAGACACAGTGCACTGAGAATTATCCTGGTGTGTCCTTACTATGTTTCATTGTTGTTTTAGTGGCATCCTTTGTGTCCTCAGGGGCACGCACATAGTAGGCATTCAGGAGTTGCATGAGCAGCTTTCTCAGCCTCATACAAGATCTCCAGGCAGAGAGGAAGGCGGCAGATCATTTGCTGGCAGCCTCTGGCAGCTGTAATTAGTCAAACCCGCATTTGGGTTGTGTTTTTCCACTCTTTTCTGTTTGCCTTTGCCGCCACAGGCAGCTCTTACCATTTTATCCAGTTCCTTCTTGAATGTTATTTTCTTTTTTCTTTTATTTTATCCCTTTTCATAATTTCATCTCCCCCTTTCAATCTTGTTTTTTAAATAGGAGACAGAAAGTGTCCCTATACTTGAGACTGTATAAGCACACATTGATTAAAGGGGTTGACATAAATTTATTCCTTTAATTTGGGACCCCATCCTGACGCTGGTTAATCTCTTCACCCTGAAGTCCGTAATGGGAGACTCTTACCCCCAGATCCCTGTGCCACTCCCCCATACCTGTTCCCCAGTGCAGAGAACGCTGGGCAGTGACGCTGCATCACACGGCTTCTTAACCCAAAGATAACTCAGCCTCTAAGAGACGACGGAAGCCCAGTGCCAAGAGACATGACCTCAAACACACCCTAGTTTCTGTGTTCCACGAGGGACCCCATGTTCCACAGCAAGTGGGAATGCCAAGAATTGTTACCTGGAACAGCTACCACCTCTAACTCAGTGGGGACATAGGACACATCGCCAGGCCCCCACGACCCTCAGTTTCTTTGTTGGTATAGTAGAGACAATGACACACCCTCACTGGAGTCATTCATCCCGTAATCCTTGGGTGCAGAGTCTGAGCCACGCTCTGTGCTAGGTCTAATGTCCACCTAGGAAGAGACAGTTCCCTGCTCTCCAGGGGCCGCTCAGCCCAAAGAGGAGCAAACTCTGTAATCAGATCCTGGCGATTGCGTGGACGGAGGGACACAGAGGGCGTGTTACAACAGGGAACGAGGATAGCCCACCAAGGCTGGGGGCACTCAGGGCAGCTGCAGGACGAGGTGGCACCAGAGCTGAAGGACGTCTTAAGGGTGAGGAAGGTGTGATGGAGGCAACCCAGGCATCAGGCTGAGAACCAGCAGTGCGGAGCGTGTGCAGGCAGGCTTCTGTCCACGGTGCACATGGCACAGCCAGGCATGAGACTGCTGGCAGTCTGGCGTACAGAATGTGTGGAGCAGGAGGGAGGGTAGAGGGCTGAGGGCAGCTGGAGAGCCTGGCATGAGCCAGAACGTGGGAGGGAAAAACAACACGTCTGAAAGCGCTTCGTAAACTCCGAAGACCTTGCACAAATGCAAGTGCCAAGTGTCCATTGTTTCAGGACACTTTCCTTTCCAGCTGCCATAGCCTGTTCTCACAAAAAAGATGCTGAAACCAGCACCTTTTTTTTCTTTTAAATGATCTTCCTTTCCACAGACTTGCAGACTACAACCAAGTATGTGAGTGTCACGTGTTTGTCACATAATCAAATGATTGGTGATTTTCTTTTTAATTTCCTTCTCTTTACCCAGTTGTGTTTCTACTGATTTCTCATTTCAGGAACATGAACGCGGTGTCGTGTTTTTAGGAATAAATGGGGAGGGGCCCTGTTCCGCCATCCAAGAGACAGAATCACTTCTCCCTCCACAGAATCCTGTAATCCAATCACCTGCAGCAGGAGATGCAGAAGAAAATTACTCTGCGTTTCTCGTGCTCTTTTCCTAACTGGTGGTATTTGAGAAAATTAAGTGTGTTGTATTTGATATTCAGGGCCCAAATCCTCAGACACTGTTGGGGATTGAAATGGGAGAATATTGGTTGGTTATAAAAGCAAATACTTCATCGCATCCTTCCCCAGCCCCTGCGAGTGTCTTTGTGGATGAAATAAAAGATTTTGTTTTGACACTACCTTAAGTATTTCCACTAAAGCAAGACTCGGAGTATTGCAAATAGTCCCTGTTTATCATAGCTGCGGACATTTCACTTTTCTTGCTGGGGGTGTGGAAGCAGGTAGCCTGGGCCTAGGATTCCAGCTCTGTTGGCCTGAGTCCTGGCTTTGATCTTGGGAAAGCTACTTAGCCCTTTGCTCATGGGGTGACCTTGGGCATAGACTCCCAGGTTGAATGGGCGCAACCGCAGGGTGGTGGAAAGAGCACTGGACTTGGAACTAAATAGACTAGATTTGAACCACAACTCTGCTGGTTACTATCCGTGTGACTTCAGGCAATTTACTGAGCCTTAGTTTACTCATTTTGCTAAATAGAGATGATAGCACTCATCCTGCTAAATCATTGCAGAAAGGAAAAGCACGAGATGGCACATGTGAAGTGCCGAGCCAGTGGCTGCTACATACAGTTGCACGGTTTTGCACTGCACAACGATGCCAGCCCAGGGGCACGTGGAGATGACACCTGCCTTGCTCTTCCAACTTGCTAGTTCATCATAAGGAGGCCTTCAAAAAAAAAAAAAAGTTCATCCACCCAGAGTAGAGCCTTTGGATGATAATTCACCCCCCAGAGAGAGAGCCTCTTTGCAATTCACACGTAGGTGAACTGCTGGGAGAGGGTCCCCCCGAGTACAAGGAGGTAAACCTCGCCCTTCTCCACTGGATTCGACTCTGCCATCCTGCTGCTAAAAGCCACGCAGCCTCAGCTACGACTCTGTACAAAAGCAGAGATGGCACCATGTCCCGAAGCAGCCCAGTTCATCTCCACATAAGTCTCGTGAAAGGTATTGTTTTATGTTCGTGCTGATATTTTCCTTCATGTAACTTCTCTTTGGTTGTCCTTGGGCTCTCTGGGGCCCTAGTAAACACCATGGTCTCTTTGGCTAACTTAGCGTATTGGTTAGCTTAGGTTAGGTTGCTATGCCACAAGAAAAAAGAAATCTCCGTGACGTAGCACAGCAAAAATACATAATGTGAGTCCACTATGTGTGTGGAGGCGTGCGGGGGACCACTTACGCAGGCCCCAAACCCACGAAGACGTCACTGTGTGGGCTGCTGTCATCAGTCCTGGCAGAGAGAAAGAGAGCTTGGAGAACAGGATATGGGCTTTTCCCTGCTGCAGCCAGAAGGGACACATTTTACTCTGGTGGACACTTCACTGGCTGGTCATGTGGCTTTCACCTATAAAGGGTCTGGCAAATGTTGGGGGGCGAATGGGTGGTCCAGCGAACATTGCTGTCTCTGTGGCTTTCACATGGCGGGCTGATCCAGTGGGGTCTATGAGTGGGCTGCCTGGCCTCGCTCCTGTCCCCAGTACACTGGGTGGCTGTGGGCAAGCTCCTTCCCATTGCCAGGGCTCGGTTTTGCCCGTCAGCAAAATGGAAATATCAATCGCCACAGCTGCAGATAGGGACCGGGATTTGGGTGTCCCACACCCGTGGCTTTCCAGCATGTGCCTCTGTGGGCTTGAGGTGTTTGAAAACACAGCCAAGAAAGACCCCAAAGAATGCAGGGACATGTTAGAATGAGAAATCTGTCCAAGAAGCCAGAGCCCTTTTTCAGCGTTTGGCTCTAGGGCGCTCCGAAGCAAATTACGAGTTCAGGGAGTGAAAGGGGCCTTTCCGTTCCTGTTTCACCAGAGCCTGTGGCACCCACAGCGAGACCCCACTTTTAATAGCGCCTGGGGTGGGTGGAAGGGCCTGGTCTGTGGCCACAGAGAGAACTTCTGTCTGCAGGGGTGTCCAAGCGGCCTCTATCCTGAGGATTACCGTAACTTTTTAATTAAGACAAAGTTTGTAGGGAGTTTGGCCTTTTGATGTGGCAGCCATAGCTGGAAAACAGGCCTGCATTTAAGACTTTACTGCCTGCCGGTGGCTCGGGAGCCCGCCACCCACATCTCAGAGCCCACACCCCATAAACAGCCCAGATCACGTGTCTTTAGGGCAGGGTGCGTGAGAGGGGTCGGACCACCTTGGTGTGAGAGGACCGCCTTTGCTGATAGTCTCACAGGGCCTGGACCACCCCGGGGTCCCCCGCGGAGTGGGGGCAGTGGTTTGAGATAACAGCAGAATGAGTAAGGGGATCTTAGATACCCGCGACAAAGTTTTCAGTCTTGGCCTTGACGTTCAACCATACCCAGGCAAGGATGGAGTCGGAGGGGCCTGGAGACAGAAAGAATGTTCCGGTGGCATCCTCACGCTCTGGGTGTCTGTTTCCACTGGCTGGGGGAAGGGCAGGAACTGAAAGTCTTCCACAGAGTGGGACAGTCCCTTAGGTGTTAACAGAACGGAAAACTGTATCTTTGGGGAGAGTTATAGATAAAGCAAATGTTGCACGTGTCGTTCTGTTTATATTCAACGTCTATTTGCTGAGGCTCTGCTATGTGCCAGGTATGTGTCTAGGCACCGAGGAGTCAGCAGGAGACAGTAACCCTTGGCCCTCAGAGCTCATGTTCCAGTTTATGATGCTTTCGACAGCTGCTGGGATTCATCCAAGTCACACAGCTCATCGGGGCAAAACTGAGACAAGAACTTTGGCTTTACTGGCTGTCATGAGAGCAGGGTTTTTCAAACATTCCCACTGAGAAACCCCTAACAGGGTGTCTGGGGTCAGAGCCCAAAGTAGCCAGATGCAAGTGTGACATTTCTTTGACATTTCAATGCTGTACTTGAAAAATGCATACAAATGTTGAATTCTATACTATATTATATCCATGTTTGTTTTACTATAAAGTAATGGTATAAGTTACTTAATATATATCTTTAGAAAAAACTTTCCACCTCATTTCTCCTGCATCTGTGTATTTCCCTTGGCACACAAACACGTACTCTTGGTGATCCACAGCGGGGGAAACACATTTTGAGCTTGCACGGACTCTTCTAAGTTTCTGCCAGGCCTTATGACCTGGCTTCTCTTTGCTTTTGTTTTCAAAGGTGTTACACTATAAACAAAGTTAAAAACAAGTGACAAACTGGGCAAGAATATTTGCAAATTATGTTGCCTTGATCTCCCAAATAAATATCCTACAAATCAATGAGGAAAAAGACCAACAGCTCCCAACTGTCTACAGCCATTTCTAGGGAAGGATGTACCAATGTCTGGGAAACACAAGAAACTGCTTCACCTGATTCATAATAAGATAAATGCAAATTTAAATCATGTTGAGATACTAATTTTCACCCATCAGATTGGCAAACATCCAAATGTTGGCTGACGCACGGTGTCGTAAAAGTGTACAGAAACAGCTGAGCTCATTCATCGCTGCTACTGGGGATGTAGGACAGCACAGGCCCCGCGGAGGGCAGTTTAGTAATATTACAGAGAAAGCACGTTTATAAACAAGATTCTTTTATTAGGTCAACCGCTTCGTTTTGAGTGTCATTTATGTATTCAGCCCTGGCTAGAAACTCTATGGAAATAATGAGGTACTTGCCCATAGCCTACCCCCAAGGAGCTTGTGACCCTACTTAGAGGCACCGGAGATAGGACATAGTAAAAATAATGATATTTTATATCTCTCGTTTATCAAGAACTTCTAAATGTAATAGGTCATTGAACATCACAGCAACCCTGCAAGGTAAGTGTTTTTATTTCCATTTTCCAGTCCAGAAAGCCGAAGCAGAGCATAATTTGCCCAAGGTCACACATAAAGTAACCCCGGGGCTAGACATACTTTCCACCCGGGCCAAGCAGTTTGCTCAAAGGACAGTGTGGCTTCTGGCAGCACCACACGGCATGCGAAGAGTCCAGAGACAGTTCTGGAGAAACTCTCCAGAGCATCGGGGTGTCACCGGAGTCCAGCCTGGGGGTTAAGAGATAACATGTGCATCACTCTTACCTGGGCTCAAGGCTAGGTTCTATTTCTTGCTACCTGCGTGACGCTCGATGAGTTGCAAAACCTCTCTGAGCCCTAGACATCTTATTTATAAAAAGGTACAGCTAATAATAAGGTTTTTGTGGGGATTAATTGAGATAGTATCTCTAAAGTACTTAGCCTATTGCCTGCCACATGGTTTGCACTGGATAAATAGTGGTGATGAAGAGGAGGGGGGGAGGGGGGAAGGGGCAGGGGAGGAGTTAGGGGTGGTAACTATAGGCCTCACAAGAAAGGGAGGACAGACGTGAGCCTTGAAGGATGGGTGGAATTCAGGTGCGTGTGCGCGTGCGTGTGCCGGTGTGTCAGGAAAGAGGTTACTCAAGCCCAACTCAGGAAGAAAACATGTCTGTCCCACGGCAGTGCCTGGGGGAAGGCGTAGTGCCGGGTTCACAGGCTGGCCAAGGAACCTTTCACCCCCGGGGGACGGAAGCCCTCGGAGCCACTCAGAGAGGTGGGGGCAGCCCCTGCCGTTGGCCGTGGCAGAGAGGACCTTGCCCCAGCCACCTGGCGGCTCACCACTTTTCTTTCAGGGTCCAACAGTTGTGCTATTTAGGGGAGCAATCTCATTAATGTTGGAAGAACGGAGAAAACGTCTTTCCTTGTAACTTCCCACAGAGGGTTAATAAGCACTGGTGGGAACTCCTGGTGGAGCCCCTAGAATCTCACGTCGCCCCTGAACTTCTGTTCGAGAGGTGAACTTTTAACTTCCAGAATGATCCCTGAGAGCTCTTTCTCCCTCCCCCTCTCGGCTCCCAAAATGACTCCCCAAGTCTGCCCTCCGTATAAAAACGCAATAAAACCTTATGCAATCAGGAAAGCGTTCAAAGCTCGTAATAAATAATTGCCCTGTGACCGGTGCATTGGATCTCCCGCGCACCCTCAGCGGGCCTTTTTCTTTAACAGAACAAATAAAAGGAACAGATGCGGGGACTCTGCTGCCAACACAGAGGTGGCCTCCCGAGAATTGGGGCCGGAGGAGGGTCCTGGGGGAGGACACTCCCCACACAGATGAACACGCGTGGGGAACAGCGGGCAACACCCGCGGGTCTTTGGCAACAGTAGCTCTCTCTTCCCGGGCTCTCACGGCCTGACCTCCGCCTGTGCTGCCGGCCAGGTGAGCGGGTCCACAGGAGACTCCGCGTCCCAGGCAGAGCCCCGACATTCCAAGACAGGCTGCCTGCAAGGTCTCTCTTTCTCCCCAGCGCCGCTTCCTCCGCTGATTGTACCACCTTTGGCATCTTCCCTCTCTCTCCCTCCTGTCCTTTGTCCCTGCTCCCGCATCTCGCCCTCATTAGACTATCAGCTCTTCCCAGGCAAGGCCAGCTACCTGACGATGCTCACTTCCCTGGCCCAGCTTCCTGACACCACGGGTACCCAGAAAATGTCCAATTAACACATGAAATGGGAAACGCAAAGTTGGCTGAAAAACAGGAGCTGAAAGGCCACCAGACCAGATACCTGTATATTCTTTTCGAGATCAATCCTAGTGCATTTTGCATCTTGGGATGTCCCTGCTTCAATTCCCTGGGTGTTTCCTGACGATCTCAGCCCGGCCTGGCTCCTCAGTGGAGTCACATGATGCAGAGCCCACGGCCTTTCTTATGAGGCCTCTAGTAGCACGATGGCTGTGGGAGGTATCCGTCGATTCTGCCCACCCAGCGCACAGCCCCCTTCTGCTCTGGGTGCTCTGGGGTCCTCTCGGGGCCAGGCCCTGCCCCTGGCATGCAGGTCTGGAGGTGCCCTGACTTCTCCAGGCACAAGCCCCCAGCCCAGACTATCAGACCTTCTTCTTCCCCAGGAATCCACATCCTCCTGCTAATGGCAAAAGGGCAGAAACCGGCTAAGCCTGCAGTGGCACTTGGAGGAAGCTGCCATAGGTCTCTGTGCACTCCACGCTGAGCGGCCCAGTCCGGCCCTTTATGAGACCTGGCCTACCAGTTCTTTCCTCCTCCCTTTCTACTGCCCTATCCCTTCCACATGTAGGTTGGCTAGAGCTGCTTGCTGTTGCTTAGAGCCCAAACACCCTAACTCAGGGCTTCTTCCCCTTGACACTATTGGCAGTTTGCACTGGATAGTTCTTGGCTGTGGTGACCGGCAACCAGGGTGGTGGATGACCAGTGAACTCTGGGTCTCCTTGAGGCCACGCTGCAGCCTGAGCTCCTGCACTAGGGTTTGGTATTTTTAACCGGATAACTCTGTGCCGTGGGACGTTTACTGGCATCCCTGGCCTTTTTCCTCTAGATGCCAGTTACAGCCCCCAATTGGGACAAATGTCCCCAAACACAGTTAAACTGTCCCCTGGGAGGTAAAACCACTGCCATAAACTGATTTAGTGGTTGAAAACCAGTGTCTGTAAATGGACTTGGTGGTTGGGTCTACGTTATTTGGTAGGAAGTTATCGCGTCAGCAGTCAGAGGGCCTCGTCTTGCCTGGACCCTTCCTCCTCCCCTTGCCTGGCCTTCCTCCCAGGACCAACCAGAGCAGGAATGGGGACAGGCTGGAGGGGAATCCGAAAGACTGCACAAAGATGACATTGGAAGATCCATTACCATGTCCCAGTGAGTCCTGACTTGTCAAAGAAGTTCAAACCTGCCTCTTGGCCGGCTGGCCGACCGTGCCAACAGCTAAGGCAAGTGAATAAATACCCAGACCAGTGGAGTCTGTCTGCAGTATCGACATTTCACTTATCATATTGGGTGGCATTCTACGGACAACAGAGAGATTGTTCTTGCGAAGACAGACCTGTTTTTCTTCCATCGAGTGCTCTTTCTGCAATGATGACCAGCATGGCAGGGTGGGAGGAGAAACAAGGTGAAATTATAAACCCGGGAGATAAGACGCTCTGAAGCTACCCTTTCAGACAAAGCATCGCTCCAACCCTTTCTCACACTTCAGATGGAAACCTCTTTGAGCTTTGATAAAACGCCAATTGATGCTTTGTTCTCCCCTTCTCAGGCAAGGGTGGCTCACCTTGGTGCTTTCTGAGGCCACTTAGCCATAGGTCCGCCGAGGACAGCCTGGCCGGTCAGGTTCCAAATAGGTAACTCCTACAATCCTGACCTTTGCCCTCTATGTTTTACCAACTCAGGTAACAGCTCAGGCTGAGCAGAGGGACAATATTCAGCGTCACCTGGGAGTCAAGACACTGAGGAAGATCTGCCACTAACAGCCAAAGCTTGGGAATACCTTTTCCCCTCCCGGGCAGCTGTTCCCCCGTTTACCAACTGATATTGAAATAGATCAGGGAGTCAAATTAATTTCAGCTTCTCCTTGTCAATCTGAAGTCTTGCCCCAAGAATACACACTTCACATGGACACGTGGTTTCATAAAACACAGGGAGGTTCCTGGAGCCCTTCACGTCCCTGCAGTCCAGGACAAGGCCACTGGACCAAATGTCCTTAAAGAGCCGCCCCTTTCCCGACCTGACTTCGGCAGCTCAATCCCATCAGTTTAGCTTCACGCACTGGCAGACGGCGTGAATTCTGAAATCAAACCCGTCTGGTTTGGGATCCCAGCTCCTTCTCTCATTAGCGCTATGATACTGAGCAAGTTTTCTAACCTTCCTAATCCTCATTTTCTCTGCTTATAAATCAGTGAAATAATATTCACCTGCAGTGAATTCTAAGCCGTAAGTGACAGCGTGTGAGACCACCACACACCTAGAAAATTCTTGATTCAATGTTGCCTTCCTACCCGTTCCCTATTCCTCCTTTGACACTCTTTTGGTATTATTTGGCTCATCTTAAAACAGAAGCAGAAAAGTAGTTAGTACGTCAGATTATTTTGGTATCCAGGCAGGTCCTGGAGAAGGGATGATTACGTATCTGTTGTTCACAGCCAAAACAAAACAAAAACAAACAAAAACCCCAAATGTGGCATTCCAAGAGATGAATTCACAGTGCAGGAAACAGTCTTTACAAGCTGTGTGGCTGTGGTGAATTGGCCTAACCTCTCTGAGCCCCTCCTGTAAGTGAGGATGAGAACGCCTCCCTCACAACCACCCACTCGGAGAAGTCCCTCTCGATTCCCGACACTGTACTGAGCACTTTACATTTTCCTCTACATCGTCAACAGCAGGTCTATTGTGAGCACGGCGTGAAATAACTCACTTGGAAGGGCTCTATAAGCAGTGAAACACAAGGCAGATATTTCGTTTTCCCCATTGTCGGTAGGTCTCAAGAGCTTGTTTCCATTGTGACAACAGGAGGGGCTTTTCCAACCAGAAAGGCAAGCACGCAGAGCAGGAAGTGCCAATGAATGACACTGAGTCAAGGGCTGTCTCGAAAAGAAAAGGTGAGCGCCAGCTGTAAGCCCCTTTCCCGGCGCCTCGGTGAGATGAGCAAGAAGGACAGAACACAATACAATTTATCTTCCAGGGTGTTTCACAGAACATACAATTCTCCTCGCTCAAGGTCCAATCTACACATTTCTCATTTAGTGCTCAATTTGCTGGGTGTTGTGGCACAATAGCCCAAATCCTGGGTCAAATGGTAGATCTAGTAATAAAATATCTGAATGATGGATAAACATGGTTTAGGGAGAGGCTCTGGTAGGTAAGGGGCCTCGGAAACTCTCCCCCAGACACCCACAGCCAACGCGCAGACCTTTTTGTCTTTATTGAGCTGAGCTGCCAACTGCAACATGTGCAAATACAGATTTAACAGGCAAACATGCAGCCGACTCCAGGACTGTAAGTGTTTGAAATGGCAGATCTGTTTGATGAGCAAATAATGCGTGATCAATAAAGACTTGTCGAAATGAAACGAACAGAGAACAGCTGTTTGCGGAATCTACTCTGGGCTAGACAGTCTGCAGGCTGAACAACAAGGAAACACAGTTCAGGGGTGTCGGGCCTGAGCAGTGTGTTTTAGAAAGATAATGCTGGTATTCTTGACCAACGTGGGCCCACCTGGGCTGACAGTGGGCAGGACAAGTGCCTGCCTGGAGGGACCTGGTGACTTCATGCCAAGGAAAGAAAGAATAATTAGGAACCGATTAGAGGGCTAGACCGGGCTTTGCAAAAATTAACATCTTACTTCACAATAGCCAAAAGGTGGAAACAACCCAAATAGCCATCAATGGGAATGAATAAAATGTGGTACATTCATGCAATGGAACACTATTCAGCCTTAAAAGGAAGGAGATTCTGACGCGCTACAACATGAGTGAACCTTGAACAAGTTATGCTAAGTGAAATAAGCCAGTCACAGAAGGCCATATATCATATGATTCTGTTTATATGAGGTACCGAGAGTAATGGAGACAGAAAGGGGAATCGTAGTTACCCTGCGTGGGGGGAGGGGAGAGTGGGGAGTTGTTGAACGGGTTCAGAGTTTCGGTTTGGGAAGACGAAAATGTTCCAGAGATGAACAGTGACAATGGTTGCAGGACAATGTGGATGTTCCTAATGTCACTGAAATGTACACTCAAAAATGGTTAAAATGGTAAATTTTATGTTATACATATTCTACCACAATAATATAGTATTTTTTCCATTCTAACCAGGATTTTAGGTGTCAAGCGTCAACCTCCACCGTCAGACGGTGAGTAACTTGATACAAGGACTGGATCTCACTCACCTATGCATCCCCCACTGTGTATAATACGGTGGTCCTCAGAATGTGGTCTGTGAACTCCAGGCAGGGGGGTCGCCAAGACCTTTTCAAGAAGTCCATGAGGTCCAACTCTTTTCTTAATATTACTAAGATGCGATTGGCTGTTTGCTCTGACGGTGTTGCTATATGCACTGATGATGCAAAAACAACAGTGGGTTGAAATTGCTGATGCCTTAGCAGGAATCAAGGCAGTGGCCCCAAACTGGACTAGTAATCGTGTACTCTGACGCTCTCACAGTTTAAAAAAAAAAAGTACGTAAGTATGTCCTTGATGAAGCAGAACAAATTATTAATTTAATTAAATCTCAACCCATGGGTATACGTCTTTTTAATATTTTGTGTGACAAAGTGGGAAGTCTGTATTAATATAAAGCACTTCTGCTGCGCTATGCAGTAGAATGGTTGCCTCAAGAAAAACACTTGTTGAGATTGCTCTTTTCACGGAACATCATTTTTACTTGAAAGCATGACTGATAGACAAATTAAAATTATCCAGATGAGTGTATCTGGCAGACATTTTCCCAAAATTGAATGAAGGGAGCCTGTCACTTCAAGGAAAACAACTGATGGTATCGTTGCCAAAGCAAAATTTAAGTGTCCAAAAGAAACTGAGGACAACTTGTGTCCCCCACCATGAGCTTGAGTGTTTCTCAGTACTTAAAGGAGTTTCTGATGAGATCAGTGGTGATATAAATTAATGTGGTTTTTTGGTGTATAATTAAATGGTTCAACATTTTGAAAAATCTGCTAGTGAACCAATATTTTCCAAACGACCAATACTCCAAAGTTGTGCTCCAGTAAAAGATCCAATTTAAAATGCAAGACAGTAAAAGATCCAATTTAAAATGCAAGACAGATCAATGGAGTTTAATGTTATTGGATACTGAAAGTTCATTGTCAGATTCTGCCTCATGACTAAACTGTAAGAAACAACCACTTGCTGAGTTTTGGTGTAGTATCAAAGGACAATACTCACGATCATCGGAAAGGCAATACTCTCTCTTTTCCAACTGTATATCTGGGTGAGCAGGACTCTTTTCGCAAACTTCGACCAAAACAACATTTGTAACAGACTGAATGCACAAGCAGATATAAATATTTAGGTGTCTTCTATTAAACCAAATACTAAAGAGATTTGCAAAAGCGTCAATATCGTCTTTCTCATTGATTTTTTTCTGTTTTGGAAAGAGTTTATTTTGAATAAAAAATATGTATGCTAACATGTAGGTTTTTTATCGCTATTGTTAAATGCATTATTAAATGACTATTTTTAACATTTCTCAGTATTAATTTTTTGTATCAATAGATACAACGTAGGTAAGCAAAAGCTTTTTAGGCACCTCGGTAATTTTTAGGAGTGAAATGGGTCCTCAGATCAGAGATTCTGAGATCCTCCGATCTAACACGGTCTTTAATACTTATCTTAATAAGTAAATGTATGAATAAGTGAATGAATGAGGATGCTGCTGGCAAAAATACGGCTACGAGTAGTGAAAAGGGAAGAGCTGGGTTGTATGGAAGGCTGCCAAAGGATCATCCAAGGTAGGACATTAGTGGTTCCTGATTAAGGGCTTACACAGATGGATGAAATTTTCAAATTGTTTTGGAGATCTACATAGAGTGGCTGACTTTTTATCTGGTCAAGTGAGGACACTAAAAAAATAACTTTAAGTCTACTATCCCATTATTTCATAAAAGTCAAGATATTTTAATAGGAAAAAAGGGAAAGATATAGTCTTGCTAGAAATGGCATTCTCTATATTGAATAAATTTAGCTTTATTGAAAGCTGGACTCCTGGTCCTTGTTTTGCTGATTTTCTATGGCCCTGTAGACACTTTACCCTGCGTCACACTTTGTAACCATCAGTCTAGAGCAGAGATTGGCAGGCTTTTTCTGAAAAGCAGCAGATAGTAAATTTTTTAGGCTTTGCAGCTCACATAGTCTCCATTGCAACGACTCAACTCTGCCTTTGTAGTGGAAAAGCAGCCGTAAACAAATGCGTGTGGTTGTGTGCCAATACAATTTTATTTATGAAAGCAGGTGATGGCTGCACTTGGCCCGTGGC
This sequence comes from Indri indri, assembly GCA_004363605.1. Taxonomy (NCBI): domain Eukaryota; kingdom Metazoa; phylum Chordata; class Mammalia; order Primates; family Indriidae; genus Indri; species Indri indri. The sequence continues at coordinate 4,511 of RJWJ010015470.1, read as the reverse complement.
CATACCCTGATGTGGAGAGCTGGGCGGAGGCAGCTGGGTGACTGGGCAGAGGCCATTCCTGCCTGGCTACCGTGGACTCTGCAATGGCCAAAATTGCCAAGGTTACCATCTCCCTGGTAAATAGATGAGGAAAATCTGCTCAAGAAGCCAGCTGGTCCACAGGGGTACGCTGAGCCTCTCCTTTCAGCCATCTGAGGACGATGGGATTTGACAAAGTCATTAAGCCTCTCCTGCAAGAGCAATACGAAAGCACGGTAAGCACGGCCCCACTGGTGTCCAAGAACCGTGGCCAGATAAAGCGAAGAAAGGCAGGTGAGATGGCCTGTCCACAGTGACAAGAGAGGTAAGCGACAGGCTGTCACTTGAACCCGAGCTCTCTGCCGCATGGCACAATAGCTACAGCACAAGGACACTTCCTTCCACCTCGCTTCACACCCCCATGTGGGAAATAGAATCTCAGCTTGATTTAGAGGCACATTTAAATGCCCCAATTTCCAGAAAACCCCCAACCCATGACTTTCCTTCAGAACAAAGGGATGCATTTGTAGAAAGCGAATCTCCGTTGCCATCTTCTCCCTTCCGGGGTGTCAAGATTTACCGAGCAGCCCTCTGCCAGCCATGCGCACGTCTTCCCGCAGCTGCCGGTCTGCTGGTCAGATTAGGGGCACGCGCATATGGTGGCGAAGGCAGGGGAGAGTGAGCCTCATCGTTTCCGACATGTGAGCACCAGAGCTGCAAGCATATGGCCTGGAAGGCTCTCCAGGAATTTCACGGGACATTTCATGCAAAGGGAGACCGAGGCAATCAGGAACCTGGATCTGGAGAGAGAAAAAGAGAAACTGCAGAAAACATTGCCATTTGAAATGCATACAGTAAATGTGACAGAGAAGAGTTAATATCTGTAATGTAAGGCGCTCATTCAAATCATTAAGAAAAAGGTGAAAACCCCAAAAGAAAATTGGAAAATACATAAACCAATAACTCGTAAAAGAATCACAAGTGACCACTACACGTAAAATGAAATTTATCTTTATTGTTAATGAACAAATGTAAATTAAAATATGACATCTTTTACTTATATTTTAAAAGAATAATACTTAATGCTGGTGAGAATGCAGTGAAAAGAACACTCCTTGTATATTGCTGGTGGACAGGAAAATGAGCACTCACCAGCTGGCCATGAATCTGGCAATATGTACCAAGATAGTATAATTGTCAACTCAGTCTTTCCACTTTTATGATTGTGCACAGAATAAACTAAGATCACCACCTCCCTTTGATGGAACATCTACCTCTATTAATAGAATCTGTGCTGCTAACAGCTTTTTCTGACAGTTCCACAAGTCGTTCATTGTGTACTACAAACTCAAATGCCTCCTTTTTCCTTCAAAAATGGTGCTGCAAATTCGTATACATGCAGCTTCCTTCCTATGCAGTACGGGTTTGGGGGATCTCTAAGCAGAATCTGGCATTTATTCTGGGTTGAGTCAGCCCATCACTCAATCATTTAGATCCTACACCTGTCATTCAAAACAGCCTCACCTTCTCCCCGCTCAGTGTCAATTCGCATGACGTGATCAGCCTGCCACCTGTGCCATCATCCACATTTCCCAGGAGGTGGTGTCACAGGACACGGCTGAGCACAGAGCCCCGTGGCGGGCAATAAGACACCTCCTTCCCCACTGCCACAGATCCATTAAACAGCAAATGAAGTTGCTCGACCTGTTACAAATCGGCTTTAACTAGGATGTAGACACATTCCTCTGTCTTGTGCACCTGGTAATCAGGAAAGGTAATGTCAAACGTCCGGCAGGAGTCCAGGAGAAGCATAATTGCAAAGGGCGGGAGGGGAGAGCACATCCCTGTGAGAAACGTCCCCAACTGTGCCTGGCATGCAGCACTGGGTTTTCTAGGTTCCCTCCTGCCCCGGACTCTCACTTCTTCTCTCCCCTGCCCAAACCTCCTGCCCTTCCCTGCGGGGCCCTGCCCATCCACAGTGCCCTGTGCCCTAATATTTGGCACGTGTTAGGTACCCCTGGCCGCAAGGTAAGCGGAAAGGGGTCTGGAATCGGTGTTCAGGATCAGGGATTGGAGGCCTCACGCTACCATTCAGTACTGCTTGGACAGGACACTTAACCTTTCTGATCCTAAAATCCCTCACCTACAAAACGGACATGGTATGTCCTGTTCCTCCCACCTCCAAAGGTGTTTGTAAAACGCAAATGATACAGTGGTTGGCAACATGTCTAGTAAACCCAGGGACTGTGCAAAGAGAAGCTGATTGGTTAGTGTAGGGGAAAAGGCAGCCACTCCGCAGTGCTCACCAAACGTATGGAGGATGGAGGATTGAGGCCAGTGGTGCAGCGGCCTGAGGCTTCTCCCGGACTTTAATAGCAAAGGAATTTGACATCGGAGAAATGACCAGGCCGAGATTCTAGAATCCTTGCGTGTGGGCCCCTGAGAACCAGCCTGGCTCCCAGCCCTTGCAGATGAGGCAGCCTGAATCTCAGCAGGAACAGCAATGTCCTGGAGGTCACACCACAGGTAAATGGGAGACAGGCCCTGGTCCTTTACGGCACCCCCAAACCGCTCTCTTTTCACCCACCTTCAACAGTGCCCATTTGAGGGGGCCTCAAGGAGATTCCAGGAGGTGAAATTAGAAGCTATAACAATATTGATTTTTAAAATACATGAATATAAAATCCAAGGGAATAAAGCCATTCTTGAAGGCTCTGCCTACAGCTCATTAATATTCACTCAAGTGACTTGTCATAGTAGGTTGACATTTTGGGGGGCAGTAGGGGCGGGAAGTCTGTTCTGCATCTTCACTTCCAGGGAACCTGAGCCAATCTTGAATCTGCCTGGGAGATCTTAAATCCACAGTCCTGTTTCTAGGTGAGGAACCTTGGAGTCATCCTTAATTCTCCTCTTTCTCTTATACCACAAGGCAGGAATCTTTGACTATTGCTCCCTGGTGACCCCAGAGAGCCTTGGACTGTGCCTGTCTTGTAGCATCCCTCAATCAATCAGGCTGCTGCGTGAATGCATTTGGAGAAGGAGTCCGCAAGGGGTTAACCGACATTCCCAAGCACTAGGTGGCAGGGGCTGCGGATGAAACTGTTTCCTCTCTCCTTTCTCTTGTACTCCATCCACAGAATCACAGGATGTTCAAGACAAACAGACCTGTGCAGGTCACATTCTTCCCCAACATCAAAGTCCTTTGATTTCCACGGGTACGTTTCTTGGCAGCCACACTCAACATTTTCTGTCACTCATCATTCAACAAATATTTGAGGAGTGCTTATTTTATACAAAGCAGAAAGTTAAGTAATGCAACATCTCTGACCTCCAAATCCCTTTCCACCTCTAACATCCTCCAGGGCTGAGATGAAAATCCCAGTGGTGTTGGTAACCTGCCCACAGCTCCAACCAGGCACGACACGGGAGTCCCAGAAGCAGTGGTTTTTCTGTCACTTGTCGAGCTCTGATTTTTGCGGGGAAGGTATTTTGACCAAGAAACGACATCTGGCTTAAAATGCTGAGCCCCGCACAGGGATGAAGGTGCAGTGTTAGCAGCTCTGCCCATGGAGCTGTGTTAATCCTCACCGAGCTTCTGAGAGGAGGCTGGGATCAGAGGGCCGGGGTGGTGACAGGTCCTTCATCCTGGGGATACAAGATCCTTCAGGGCTTGGGAGCATCAACATGGGTCCATTTAATTCCTCACAATGACATGACTCAAACCTCAGAGCCACCTCCTTCCTACAGCCTGGGTGGGAAGCCAAGGTTTAGCTATCAGCATCCTTCAAGTGGAAAGGACTCCAGCAAGTCTTATTATCTTAAATAGGAGGAAACTCACACCCAATGAGCTAAAACAACATTCCCAGCCACAGCTCAAGCAGTGGAAGGTATGAGACCTTAGACTTCTGAGCCATCAGTCCACTTCCATGTCAAATGCCACCTGGGCACATAGAAACTCCCTTTTTCAGAGGTAACATGAAGCTGTGTAGTTTCACTCCAAGTTAGGAGTGAGTAGCTTCTCTCATTGCTCTGTGGTTAAGAAATTGTGTTTTTCAGTAAGAAAAGGATTAAGTCCATTTGGGGACATCCCTATAATGAAATGTTATATAGCCAGTAAAAATAATACCTTCAGTGAATATTTCAAGGCCTGTGACAGTATTCATGCTACAATGTTAAATGGAAGTAGCAGGGGACAAATCCCGTATGAGTACGGAACCCTAATATTGTGGCTGTACACCACATCCCCTCCATGCTAATGGCATTGATTTTAAGATGCTTCATTGACTCCAACATTTCAGACAGAAAGGAAACGTTAAATCAACTATGAGAAGCATCTTGATATCAGAAACATTAAAATACAAAAAAATGTACATCCAAGAAGAAAGGAAATGTAGCATAAATTTATCACACAAATGCACGTGTGTGTGTGTGTGTGTGTGTGTGTACGTGCATGTGGGTGCGTGAGATTACCAAGAAATACACGGGACGTTAAC
>RJWJ010015469.1:0-36104 GCA_004363605.1 Indri indri | reverse complement strand
GGTCCCCCTTGGAACCCAGGGCTGGGATGTAGGTTGGGGGACCACAGCCTCAGAATTGCCTGGACTTAAAGTAGAGGTGGGTGGCTTCCCAAGGAAAATCAATGTCCTATTACCAGAAGAAAGAGAAATGGTTGCCGGGTAGGCAGAAAATAATACATGTGTTCTACAACCTTTTGCAATACAAATGCTAAAATTACTACATCAATCTTTCAAAACTCATTAGTCCTTGAGCTGGGTTATTTAGAGAATAATTTCAGCAAGGTGAGAGCTCTTGGCTGGGAGGTACGTGGTAAGTGGCTCTCTTTATTTCAATCCCTGTTTCTAACTCCATGTCCTGGTCTCTGTGCCCCATCAAAAGCCACCGGGTCAGCTAAAATGCAAAGTTTGTTTCTATTAAGGCTGAAGCCTCTGCTTCTTACTTCTCACGACTTTGCCCTCACATTAGCATTCATGAACTCAAACTGTCAGAGAGTCTTGGATAATTAGAGGCGATAAACAAATGCTAATTAGCACTCTGGCTGGAGCCAGAGGATGCCATGGGCTTAGACCTGAGCCCAGTGTTTGTATTCCCAGGATTTCTTGAATTCCCACATCTAAGAACATTTTATGAAGCTTCTTTATGAAAGAAAGGATGCAGAGATAGTATAGCATTTGGTTAAAGGCATCGCCCTTCCAGTTTCGCAGACTTGAACCTCGACCCCAGCTCTGCCACTTAGGAGTGCTATATCCACAGGCAAGTCACTTAGCTTCTCCCAGTCTCAGTTTTCTCATCCATAAAATGGGAGTAATAATAATCCTTACTATCATGTGTTTTTATTATGTGAATTAAGTAATGAATGCAACATGTACAGTAGTTGGCACACGGTAAGTGTTCAATAAATGATTTTCTGTGTGTATGAGGGAAAATAATAGAGATCGAACATGAAAAATTAGGGTGTGGATTCCTCTCTGCCCCAGCCGTTCCCATCACTGCTGTTGGGCTTGGAGCATTCGCGTCTCACTTGCGGACCGCTGCAATACCCTCTTGTCTGGTCTCAGCTCCTTCCCTACCTTCTCCCTACAAATCCTCTTGTATTCGCTTCCTGGGGTTGCTGTAATGGATTATCATTTACTGGGTGGCTTAACGCAGCAGAAGTTTATTGTCTCAGAGCTCTGGGGGCCAAAGGTGCAAAGTCAAGGTGCTGTCAGCACTGCTCCCTCCGGGAGGCCCTGAGCAAGAATCCATCCCGTTCCTCCCTCCTGGCTCCGGGGGCCGCGGGCTGTCCTTGGTGTTCCTTGGCGCGTAGCTGCACCATTCCACTCTCTCCCCTGCCTTCGCATGGGCTCGTCCCCTCCGTGTCATGTGTGCGCTCCTCCTCCATAGGTCTAATCTCCTTTCAGGCCTCACTCTTACACGGATACCTGTCATCGGATTTAGGGTGCACTCAGGGAACTCATCCTTGAGTTTATTACATCTGCCAAGACCCATTTTCCAAAAAGGTCACGTTCACAGGTTCCTCGGGTTCGCATGTGAACGTATCTTTTTTTTTTTTTCTGGAGGGGGCGGAGGGGGGTCACCTTTTAACCCACTACCCACCCCAAACTCCACGTCCCCAATTCAAGGTAAATCTTCCCTAAACACACCTCTATTCCTGGCTTCATTCCATGGTTGAAAGGTCCTCCAAGGCTTAGTATTTTCAATGTAAAAGATTCCAACCACAGTAGCCTGACATCCGAGGCTCTCCTACAGCAGGCCCACCCTTTTCCTCCGCTTTGCACTCCCTGTACTGGGGAGGCCAAGCTGCTGACTTCTCATCCTCTCCTCATCCTCCCTCCTGGGACATCTGACCACGCTACCCCATTCTAGACTCTGTGTTAGTTTTCTATCATGGCAGAGCAAGTTACCACCAACTTAGTGGCTCAAAATAACATGAATTTATTATCTCATGGTTTCTGTAGGTCAGAAGTCCAGGTACATCCTAGCTGGGCCCTCTGCTCAGCGTCCCACAAGGCTGCACTAAAGGCATCTAACTGGAGAAGAATCCACTTCCGAGCTCATTCAAGTGTTGGTAGAACTCATTTCCTTGCAACTGTAGGACTGAGGGCCCTGGCTTGTTCCTGCTCTTCCCTGGAGGCCACCTATGGTACATTGAGGCTGCCCATGGCTTCCTGCAATGAAGGATTCCTTTATGTAGCCTTTACTTTATCACTTTGTCAAGCCGGCAAGGAGGAATCCTCGCCCCAAGGAGGACCCAGCCCCCTTTTTAAGGCCTTCGCCTGATTAGGTCAGGCCCACCCAGGATAATGTCTCTTTTAATGAACTCAAATCAAGGCCTATTAGAGACTTTAATTACATCTGTTGAATTCTCTCAACTTTGCTGTGTTCCGTCACCTAGGACACGTCACAGGTCTGCCCACACTCCAGCAGAGGGGACTGCAGGGACTGTGAACACTGCAAGGCTGGAATCTTGGGACCACCTAAGAGTCTGCCTATCACAGACTTCTGCCTATGTTTCAAAGGGGAGCCTCCCAGTCTCCCCCTACCCACAAAGCCATTGCTGCTCCTGCCCAGCTGGTTCATTTCTCCCTCTTCCCAATTCCTGGTGGCTTGGCTTATACCCCTCTTATGGCAGCAACTTGTTTGGGAGGCATCCATGTGGCACCACACAGGCGTAAAGAATGAGGACTCAGGAGTTGGACTGCCTGGGTCTGTCCTGAGCCCTCTTCTTCTATCGGGGTGACCTGGGCTACTCAACTTTTCAAAGCTCAATTAAGAACATGCAGAAGAATTTCTTTGTAATCTTTGTAATGCAGTGAGTGCCTGGTTCATAGCAAGGATCCAATACCTGGGTATTGTGTATGAGTCAGGATAGGCTAGGTGACATTGCAGTAACAAACAGTCCCTAACCCCAAAAAACTTAGTGGCTCAAAGCAAATGTTTCTTTCTTTTGTGTGCTGCATGTCCACTGCAAGGCAGCCGGCGAGTTCTGTGCATTTTAATCACTCGGGATCCCAGGTTGGTGTGGCGGCCATCACTGAATATTGCTGGTGGCAGGGCTGGATAAGAAAGAAAGCTTCAGAGGGTCTCGCCAGGCAAATGCCTGACCCGGCTCAGAAGTGAAGTGGGACACTGTGCTGACAATTCATTGGCCAGCGTGGGTCACATGACCCCACCTGGGACCAGGAGGGAAAAGTCTCTCCACATGCCTAAAGCAAGGAGACCTGCATGTTGGTGCTCATAATGGTGTTTCTCATAACATAAACCTCGTTCCACCTGAAGGAAGAATACGTTTCAGTCACCCTTACATCCATAACGGTGCAGATCACCTAGCAGATAGTTAGCACTTAAAAGGTTAGAAAGCCTAACTTTAAAAATAGAACTATTCCAATGTGCAAAGAGAAGACACAATCCTCCTTATAATATGACTTAAGGAGACAAAAATTTCCATCTACCTTTAAATATTTCCCCATAGCCGGCTACCATGTCTTCTAAGTCCTCCATTAGCGCAATCTGCTGGGGTATTCAGAGGTGTGTTTGTAGCAGGCCGTGGCATTGGGCGGCCTCCGCTGGCTAAGAGACTTGCTAATGTGCCCTTTACCCGCTTAACCCCCAACCACTGCCACTGCTCAATTCAACCAGCCTTTGCTGAGTTCAGGGCTGGGCAGAGTGCTCCAAGCCGGGGACAGGATCAAATGTGCATCCAATCCTCAAAGGACTCATTTAGCAATCTTCCACAGCAGGCAGGGCCTGGAGAACGGGACAGAAAACTGATACCGTTTTGAAGGCAGAAACAGTAACACCAGCTGATAATGATAAAGTGCTTTCTGGGTACCCGGCCGAGCAAACATAAATTAGTGAGTTTAATCCTCAGAGCAGCCCTGGGAGGATGGAAATGAGAATCCCCTTTTATAGCAGGCAGACCAGACAGGAGTCCCGCTGCTCCAGCACAGGACGGGTCCTTGTCGGAGGTATTCGTATATTATCAGGGCTCAAATAATGTGGGGCAAGAGGATAGAGGAAGTGACACATTCAAGTTTTCCAGAAGTTGGCTCTGTTAGTAATCCTGCCTCCATCACCACTAGCAACGTGAGTGTCAGAGACTTGCTTAACTTCTCTGTGCCCAAGAGTCCGCGCTGTAAATGGGCTTATGAGTACTTCTCCCAAGGGGCGAGGCACGATGGGGAGGGGGGGCATCCTTCTCTCTCTCTCCTTTTCCTTCCTTTTCTCCGAGTGGGAAGAACAGCAGCAGAAGCACTGACATTGAACGGGCTCCCAGCTAAAACTTAAGGAAATTTTGAATGGATGGAAAACAATGTCTTAGAAATCTATTTTAAAGCCAATCTTTAAATAAGTTAAAAAATAGTTATTTTCAGAGTCAACCAATAGCACTGATTAGAATTGGGAATGGAAGACAGAAAGTTTTGTAAAACACAAGCTATTTAACTCAATTAAAAACCCCTATGTGCATTTTTTTTTTTTTAATGCAGAGAAAGTAAATCCAACAGTTGGATGTTAATGTGCGATCAAGGCTGGGCTCCAGCGACTCGGGGTGTTGGAATCCAAAACCCTGCAAGCTGCAGAAAGCGTGCACAGCGGCAGAGGCATTCTTCTTGCCTTGAGCAACACACAGATCTGTGTGCGTGATTGTTTGGGGACTTGGCGGCAAGGAGCAGTGGAAATAACTCTTTGGAAATGAAGAGAATCAGCAAAACATGAGGGGGAAAAAAAAACAGAGAAAAGAAGAGAGAAAATAGAACAGGAGAAAGACAGTCGGGGATGGGCCGATTTTCTCTGCCTCACGCGGTTTTGGTGGCTTGCGGTAAATGAGCTTCTAATGATGTTTTTAAAGAGCAGTTCTTATTTAGTGAGGTTGACACAACTCCTGCTGCTTCTTGGGCTGTGTCCTGGGGAAGCAGAGGAAAGCAGGGGGGGGGGAAGCCTTGAAGCTGGGGTTGCTGGTCTCTTCGTCTTCCTGGGAAAGACCCCAGACGTCCGCCCCTCCCCCCCACTCCCTGCACCGAATAGGCCATGAACCCCTACTTTGTGCCAGCAACTCCGACCTCCGAGGATCACAGTCCCGTGTGGGAGAGAGATGCCAACAGACAGTGATCGCTGTGCTGATACATGCTTCTCCGAGTGCCAACTGTGTGCCAGGCGGGCATGTTCGAATGAATGAACCAGTGAAGTGCAAGGAGCTCTGTGGGCCCAGAGATAGAGCATCCTGCCTTTGGGGGAGAGGAAGGGAAGGAAGGCTTCTTGGAGGAGGTGATGCCTGTACTGAGTCTCAAAGAATGAGTAGGAGAACTCAGGAAGGGGAGGCACAGGTGGGCTTTGGAGGCAGGAGGGAAGGTGTGAGCAGAGGATGTCAGTCAGAAAGCACATTCCAGTCCAGGGACTTCCAAGTCATCGGGTTTAGGTGGAGGGTTTCAGAGGCAAGCTGTGGGCGATGATAATGACAGCCCTTACTGAGCACTTACTGTGTTCCAGGGGTTTTCAATCAAGGGTGGTTTTGCCTCTTCCCCAGGGGACATTTGCACTATCTGGAGATATTTTTTTGTTATCACAGCTGTGCTACTGGCATCTAGGAGCCATGGGTCAGGGGTGCTTCTAAACATCCCACAGTGCACAAGACAGCCCCCTCCCAAAGCCAGTGGTGCTGAGCTTGAGAAACTGCAGTGCTGATCACTTTATAGCCTTTAAGCCACTTTATCCTCATCATAACCCCTAGTGGTTTTATCCCCTTGTCTCAGACAAGGAAAATGAGGCACCGAGAGCTTAAGTCACTTGCCTGAGGTCACAGAGCTAGCAAGAGGCACAGCGTGGATGTGAACCCAGGCAGCCAATCCCCAGCTCCCTCACGATAATGACTTCAGGAGAGAAATCCATTCCTGGCTACATGGCAAAGGTCTTTAAATGTCGTGCTATGAAATTTGGGCTTACACCTGTTCTGCAAGACCTGAGTATCTTTCGTCTGCAGATGTTTCACTTTCTCATTCTCTAGGGTACTTTCCCCCTAAGAGCCAAGTATTGGAGTCCGAGTTAATTGCAATCTGTAAGCAGAAAGACAGAGCAAACGATTTTTTAGTGCATTCATCATATCATCCTCCTGCCTTTCCCTGTCAGGCAAGCTCTGACCTATTATTAAAATACAACTGCAAGAGCAATTGCTGTGGTTTATTGGGGAAAAGAAAGGCTTATAATACAATTAATTGAAGTCTCCGCGTATAGCTTCAGATCATCTCTCCTCTGCAGCAGGAATGCCAAACCCTAGTGTGGTCTGTTCTTACGTGACTTCCTTGAAACTCTGATCATGTGCACAGCTATTTCTCTGCAGTTCCTCGTGGAGGTGCAGTATTCTCAATACACACTTGTCAGGTCTGGTTTTCCTATGACGGGAGGCACAAAGGCTGGCTTCCCCGAGCTGCACGAGCCACCACAGCTTGGAGAAGAGGAAGCTGTCCCCCACCTCACAGCGGCAGGGTGAAGCTCGGAGTGTTTGCAAGCAGGCATCAGAAAACAGCAGCCCAGGACAAGGACCCCTGCTGCAGCCCTTAACTGGACGCTCGCTACAGAGCAGGACCTTCATGCACTGACATTTCTAGGCTTCACCACAGAGGAGGAAACCGATGCTCAAAGAATCCCCATCATAAACTGGAGCTGGAATCCCAACCCAGACACTTAGCACGATGAGTAATGAAATAGTAACTTGTACATTTATTCGTGTAATGGCTTTAGAGCAGAAACCACTTCTGGTTTTGTTCATCATTGTATGCCTTACCTTGCATTGTGCTTTTGCTCAATAAAGATTAAATCACCCACATAAAGCATACATAACTCCCACAGGGAAACTCTTACTTTGATTTCATTATTTTCTCTAAATAACTTCAATGGAGCCATAGCTTACAGTGGGGTCCTTCTATTTGCAACTCATTAAGAAGAACACAGGCTCTGGAGGGAGTCAGATGTGGCTGTGTTACCTAGGGCAAGTGATTCACCTCTCTGAGCCTGTGTTCTGTCACTGGTAATGTTGGGATACTGACACCCACTTTACAAAGTTGCTATGAGATTAAACAAGTAAAGAGCAGAGAGCGTTCTTTTATTGAATGCCCGGTAGACTCATGAGGTGATCATTTCATTCACTAATTACTTTTTTAATACTCTTCTTCATTTCAACACTAACTTAAGTTTTATTTTCTCTTTGATAGTTAAGAAAGTTAGGCTCAGAGAGGTTAAGCATTTTGCCTAGAGACACACAGCTGGAAGGTGGCACAGCTGGGATTTGAACGCAGAGCAGTCGAACTCCAAGTTTGTCTCTTTCTGACGTACTTTGATGTCTTTTAGCAGAGCTTGAGAATCCGAAATTTTGATTTCAAATTTAGGGGGTTTTTTTTTAGGGGGGAAGGAGGATGAAGAAAATATTTCTCATGGGTGGGAAGTAGAAGAGGAGAAACCCGTCTTTTGAAAGTGAGCACTGATAGGTCTGAGTGTGAGGAAAGCTGGTTCTGCTCTAGCGCTGTCGTGTCTGGGATTTTACTCCCTTGAGGCAGCGAGTGCATCAGATGAACTCCCTTCTCCGAAGGGAAAGGATTATGAAACAAGCAAACAAAACAAGGACAGATAAGATGAAAATAAGAGTGCACACTTCCTGTAACAAAACACTGACATGCAGCTTAGGGGAAACTTGAGGCAGAGGGTTTAAATGGCTAGTCTGTAGGAATTTGTATCCACTCCATAAAGAATTCTTACAAATCAATAAGAAGACAAATAACCTCATTAAAAAATTGGCTAAGGACTTAAACAGGTGTTCCTCCAAAGATGACACACAGATGGCCAATAAGCACATGAAAAGATGTTCAACATCATTAGCCATTGGGGAAATGAAAATCAAAACCACAGTAAGATGCCACTTCTCACCTGCGAGGATGTCTAGAATGAAAAAGACAGACAATAGCAAGTGCCGGGGAAGATGTGCAGAATCTGGAATACTCACGCATTGCTGCCGGGACTGCAAAATGGCCTAGCCACTTTGAAACATGGTGTGTCAGTTTTTTAAAATACTAAATATGGCATCACCATGTGGCCCAGCATTTCTACTCCTAGGTATACACAGGACGATCGAAAACCTATGTCCACACAAAAACTCGTACATGATGTGCATAGCAGCATTATTCATGATAACAAAAAAGTGTAAACAAGCCAAATGTCCATCAATTGGTGACTGGATAAATAATAGTGGCATTTTAATACAATGGAATATTGTTCAGCTATAAAATATGAGATACCAATACAAGCTACAATGTGGATGAACCACAGAATATTATGCTAAGAGAAAAAATTGGGGCACAAAATACCACGTTATACAATTCTATTTATATGAATTTTTAAGAAAAGACTAATTTATTGAGACAAAAAGTAGATTAGTAGGATGGGGTGGGTGGGGAGCTGGGGAGTGACTGCAAATGGGGATGAGATTTCTTTTTGGGGTGAGGGAATTGTTCTAAAATTAGATTATGGCAGTGGTTTCACAACTCCATAAATATACTGAATGTCATTGAATTGTACACTTACAAATTATGCCTTGTATGGTATGTAAGTTATATCCTAATAAAGCCGTTAAAAGATGACTGGTCCATTGTTGTTTGCTTTGTTGAAGATCAGTTGGTTGTAGGTAGCTGGTTTTATATATGGGTTTTCTGTTCTGTTCCATTGGTCTGTGTCTCTATTTTTGTACCAATACCATGCTGCTTTGGTTACCATAGCCTTGTAATATAGTTTGAAGTCTGGTAATGTGATGCCTCCAGATTTGTTCTTTTTGTTTAAGATTGCTTTGGCTATTCAGGGTCTTTTCTGGTTCCAAAAGAAGCATAGAATTATTTTTTCTAGATCTGTGAAGTATGATGTTGGTGATTTGTTGGGGATTATATTGAATTTGTAAATCACTTGAGTAGTATGGACATTTTAACAATGTTGAGTTACCTATCCATGAGCATGATACGTTTTTACATTTGTTTGTGTCCTCTGTGATTTCTTTCCTCAGAGTTTCATAGTTCTCCTTCTAGAAGTCTTTCACCTACTTGGGTAAGTATATTCCTAGATATTTTATTTTCTTTGTCGCTATTGTGAGTGGTATTGAGTCTCCGATTTAACTCTTGGCTTAACTGTTATTGGTATACAGAAATGCTACTGATTTATGTACATTGATTTTATATCCTGACACTTTGCTGAATTTATTTATCAATTCCAGGAGATTTTTGGTGGAATTTTTGGGGTTTTCTAGATACAGGATCACATCATCAGCAGAGTGATAGTTTGATCTCCTCTTTCCCAATTCTGATACCCTTTATTTCTTTCTTTTTCCTGATTGCTCTGGCTTGGGCTTCCAGCACTGTGTTGAATAGAAGTGGTGACAGTGGGCAACCTTGTCTTGTTCCTGTTCTTAGTGGGAATGTTTTCAACTTTTCCCCATTCAGTACGATGTTGGCTATGAGTTTGTCATATATAGATTTTATAATTGTAAGATATGTTTCTTTTGTGCCTAGTTTGTTGAGGGGTTTTTTTTTAATCATGAAAGAGTGCTGGAGTTTGACAACAATGTACACTGAGGAAAAGAAGCCCTATTTAATAATTGGTGCTGGGAAAATTGGATAGCCACATGCAGAAGAATGAAACAGGACCCGTACCTCTCACCATTCACAAAAATTAATTTAAGATGGATAAGAAACTTAAATCTAAGGTATGAAACCCAAAGAATTCTAGAAGAAAATGAAGGAAAAATTCTTCTAGATACGGGCCTACACAAAGAATTTATGAAGAAGACCCCAATGGCAATCATGGCAACTACAGAAATTAATAAATGAGATTTGATTAAACTAAAAAGCTTCTTCACAGCCAAGGAAACAATCAACGGAACAAACAGACAACCTACAGAATGGGAGAAAATATTTGCAAGCTACAGATCCAATAAAGGGCTAATATCCAGAATTTACAAATAACTCAAGTAAATCAGCAAGAAAAAAACAAATGACCCTATTAAAAAGTGGGCAAAACACATGAACAGAAGCTTTTCAAAAGAAGAAAGACAAATGGCCAATAAACATATGAAAAAAATGCTCAATGTCACTAATTATCAGGGAAATGCAAATTAAAACCACAATAAGCTATCACCTTAGCCCAGTTAGAATGACTTTTATTAAAAAGTCCAAAAACAATAGATGTTGGTATGGATGCAGAGAGATAATGCTTATATGAGGGCTGTCCAGAAAGTATCCAGCCACGGATACAATGGATACATAGATGCAATGACTGGATACTTTTTGGACAGCCCTCATAAACTGCTGGTGGGACTGCAAATTAGTACAACCTTTATGGAAAATAGTATGAACATTCCTAAAAGAACTAAAAGTAGACCTACCGTTTGATCCAGCAATCCCACTATTAGGTATCTACCCAAAGGAAAAGAAGACTTATCATCAAAAAGACACCTGCACTCCAATGTTTATTGCAGCACAATTCACAATTGCAAAGATGTGGAATCAACCCAAGTGCCCATAAATTCATGAGTGGATGAATATAATAAAATGTAGTATATGTATACTATGGAGTACTACTCGGCCATAAAAAAGATGAATTAATACCTTTTGCAACAATCTGGATGGAAGGTAAGACCATTTTCCTAAGCGAAGTATCTCAAGAATTGAAAAACAAACACCATATGTACTCACTATTAAATTGGAACTAACCGATGAGCACACATGTGCACAGAGGAGAGCATAACGCACTGGAAATCAGTGGTGGGCAGGGGTGGGCCAAAAACTTACCTAAAGGGTACAGTGAACACTATTTGGGTGATGGGCACACCTATAGCTGGAATTCAAGCATTACAAAAGTGATCCATGTAACCTAAAACATTTGTACCCCTTAATATTTTGAAATTAAAAAAAAAGATGACTGGTCCATTGGCACCACTGGTAAGGGACAACCACTGTACCTCAAGTAGTCTGACCCCAGCCACCCCCATCCCTTATCCACTACACAGCATAGCATTACTCCAGCATGAGGGTAAATCACAAACTTATTAGGTCACCTTTTTCTCAAAGAGCCCAGGAACCCTCCTTGGGCAAGGCCAGGAATGACCAGCCCCCAGCTTTGGTGCTCATGGAGGCAGCTTTGGTGCTCATGGAGGCAGCTCCCACAGCAGCTTTGAGAGCAGCTTTAGTCACCAGCCAGCCAGAGGCAAGGGGGGACCCACCTCCAACAACATCTCAAGTGTGATTAAGTCAGCAGTGTCTAATGTGTCCACTAGATTTGCATCATGCCTCCTGAGCCTGACCAGCCGTTCATCTGGAACAAACTTTGCAGGACTGGGCAGCCAACTAATTAATTGCTGCATTAATAAACCACGATTTGACCATCTCATGATGAATTACATTGTTTAAAAGAACTTAACAGCTGTATTAGAGAAAGAAAACAAGGGAAATCAATATTGCAGTATTTCCCCTGCCAAAGAGTCAGCAATTCTCACTGACTAGAGGTCAGTGGCAGGGAACACATTTACTTGAAGAGCAGAGATGATGTTTCTCTCTGGCAAGGCAGTAGTTAATATGTAGGCTTTTAAAACAAGAAAAGAAGAACATTGGAACCCCAGAAGCAGTAGACAATGGTTGGCACAAAATTCAGACCCCAGAGTTTGCGAGACTTGTGTTCAAACAGCAGGTGTTCCATTTCCTAGCCACGGATTTGGGCAAGCCGTCTAACCTGGGCCTCAGTTTCTCTCATCTGCAAAATGGGGATAATAATACAATGATTATTTTAGTATTGTGAGGGGGATTAAATTAGATAAAATGGAGTAACATTGCAGTGCTTGCTAAGTAGGTGCTCAATAAATATTTGGTATTATTAATCATGGAACATTTTCCTCTTGTTAAGATGTTTTCAGAAGCAGAAGCATCATTCTCATCCTCCTCCATAACAAGTGACATCATCAGGGTTTAAAAGAATTTTTTTTAAATTGGCATGCATCAGAATGAACTTTTTTGATGTACAGTTCTATGAATTTTACCACATGTATACATTTGTGTAACTACCCTCATAATCGGTATACAGAATAATTCCATCACCTGCCCCAAATCCTCTCACGCCTCTCTTTTCAATCACAACCCACCTTCTCTCTCCCTCTCACCCCTAGCAACTGCTGAGCTGTTCTCATCCCTGCAGCTTTGTCTTTTAGAGAATGTCATATAAATGGAATCATATAGTATGTAACATTCTGAAACTGGCTTATTCCGTGTACTGGTAGTTTGCTTCTTCCTATTGCTAAGCAGTATCCCAGAGTGTGATGTAGCACACATTTTATCTATTCATTCACTGAAGGGCGTTGGGGTTGTTCAGCTTTTGGAGGTTATTAAACTGCAATAAATGTTCATGTACAGGTTTTTGTGTGAACGTGTTTTCATTTCTCTAGGGTAAGTATTCAGGAGTGAGAACTCTGGCTCCTGTACTAAGGATACGTTCAAATTCATTAAAAACTGCCAAATTGTTTTTGAGAGTGGCTGTATCATTTCCATTTATGCCAGCGAAGTATGACGATTCTGATTAGTTTGCCTGCTGCATCCTGTTCTTGATAGTGGCAGTATTTTCTACTTTAACCATCTGAATATGTGTTTAGTAGCACCTCATTGTGGTTTTAAGTTGAATTTCTCTAAAGGCTAATGGTGTTGAACATCTCATGGGTTTATTTGTCTCCCATCTACTTCTGCAGCAAAGTGACTGCTGAAGTTTTTTTCTTTTTTTTTTTTTTTTTGCCTATTTTGTAACTTGGTTGTTTTCTGACAGTTGAGTTTGAGAGTTCTTTATATGGATTCTGGATACAAGTCCTCTGTTGGGTATGTGATTTGCAGGCATTTTTACCCAGTCTGTAATTTGTCTTTTCATTTTCGTAACAGCATCTTTCATAGAGGAAAAGTTTTAAATTTTGATAAAGTTCAATTTACACATTTGTCTCTTGTGGAGTGTGCTTTAATGTCATGTCTAATAATTCTTTGTCTAACCCTAGGTCATGAAGATCTTCTCTTATATCTTCCTCTAAAAGTTTTATAGTTTATCTAGATCTATAATCTACTTTTAGTTAACGTTTTGTATAAAATGTGACATGTTGATCGAGGATCTTTTTTTGCATATGGATGTCCAATTGTTTCAACATCATTTGTTGGAAAAAATATCTTTCTCCTATGAATTGCCTTTGCACTTTTCCAAAAATCAATTGGATACATTTATCTGGGTCTGTTTCTGGACTCTCTGTTCTCTTCCATTGATCTATTTAGGTTGATCCCTTTGCCAATCCTATTGATTATTGTAATATTGATTATTGTAGTATTGATCATTGTAATTTTTATAGCGCATCTTAAAACTGAGTGGGATGGTACCTCTAACTTTATTCTTTGTTTTCAAATATTTTGGCTATTCTAGATCCTTTGAATTCCCAACCAAATTTTAGAATTTGAGTTGAGAGATTTTTTTTTTTGGAAGGCTTTTAACTATGGATTCAATTTCTTTTATAAATCTAAGTCTATTGGGGTTATTATTTCATTTTGGTGAATCTGGTAGTTTATACTTTTCAAGGAATGGATCCATTTAATCTAAGTGCTCAAATAAATGTTTCTAGAGTTGTTTGTAGGGTTTCTTTATTAGTCTTTTATTATCTGAAGTGCTTGTAGTGTTATCCATTTATTCATTCCTAACATTGGTAATTTGTGTCTTCTCACATTTTTCTCTCCCAGACTTGTCAGAGGTTTATCAAATGCACCGATCTTTTCAAAGAACCAATAGATTTTGGTTTTGTTGATTTTCCGTATTGCTTTTCTGTCTCTAGTCAATTGATTACTGCTTTTCTCTTAATCAGTTCTTTGCTGAAAACAAATATAATAATATTGTTCTGTTTGCTTTGGGGTTTTTTTGCTCATTATTTTCAGATTTCTTAAAGTGGAGGCTCAGCATGTTGATTTGAGACTTTTCTTCTTTTCTAATGCAAGCATTTAATGCCATCGATTTCTTTCCAAGCGCTCTTTCATTTCCATCCCATGATGCTAATTTGTGGTATTTTATTTGCATTCAATTCCAGGTATTTTAGAATTTTCCTCAAGATTTCTTTTTTGATCAAGGGATTATTTAGAAGTGTGTTGTTCAATTGCCAAGTGTTGGGAGATTTTTCTGTTGTTTCTGCTATTGATTTCTAGTCAAATTGTATTATGGGCAGATACATACTTTGTCTAGTTTCAATTTTTTTTTAATTTGTTAAGGTTTGTTTTATGGCCTAAGATATAATGTATCTTAGTGAATATCGTATGTACACTTGAGAAGTGTATTGTGCTGTTCTTGAGTGAACTGTTCTATAAAGGTCAATTAGATCTAGTTTTTTTTAACAATATTGTTCAGTTCTTCTATACCTGTTTTGGTCTTCTATCTGCATGTTCCATTTATTGTTGAAAGAAGTATTGAAATATCTAACTATAATTATGGATTTGCCTATTTCTCCTTTCTATTCTGTCAGCTCATGCTTTATGTATTTTGAAGCTTTGTTGTTAGGTGCATACACATTTAGTATTGTTGAGGATAATTGACCTTTTATCATTATGTATTATCTGTTGTTATTTTTGATAGTTTTCTTTGCTCCGAAGTCTACTCTATATTAATATTGTCATCCAAGTTTTCTCTTTTTTTGTTTACATGGTATAACTTTTTTATTCCTTATACTTTTAACTCACCTATATTATCATATTTGAAGCTTTATTATTTATTTGAAGTCAATTTTTTGTAGACAGTATATAATCGGATTATTATTTTTAAAATAGAGACAGGGTCTTGCTCTGTCACCCAGGCTGGAGTGCAGTGGTGGAATCACAGCTCACTGCAGCCTCAAACTCCTGGACTCAGGCAATCCTCCTGCCTCAGCCTCCTCAGCAGCTGGAACTACAGACACATGCCACCATGCCTGGCTATTTCTTGTTGTTATTGTTTGTTTTTAGAGACAGGGTCTCTCTGTGTTGCCCAGGCTGGTCTCAAATTCCTGGCCTCAAGCAATCCTCCTGCCTCAGTCTCCCAAGTATCTGAGATTACAGGTATGAGCACCTGGTGGACCATGATATTTAACCCATCCTCATAGTCACTGCTTTTAATTGGTGTGTTAGACCATTTATACTAGTCACAATTATTGATGTGTTTGGAAATACGTGTACCACTTTATTATTTGTTTTCTGTTTATTCCCACTGTTTTTTGAACCTTTGTTCCCCCTTGTCTGCTTTATTTTGTGTCATTTGAACCTTTTTTAGTATCTCACTTTAGTTTATCTATCATGGGATTTATTGTATCTCTTCATATAGTTCTCTTTTTGTAGTGGTTACTTTAAAAATACTTAACTTTTCACAGTCTATTTATAGTCAATATTTTACCACTTCAAGTGGAATATAAAAACATTACCACCCTGTAGATCTTTTTGTCTTCCTTTATGGTGGTGTTGTCTCATACATTGTATCTACATACGTTAAAAATCCTGCTAGGCAATGTTGCTATATTTTCTTCCAACAGTTTCATCTATACTTAAAAATTCAAGAGAGGAAGAATAGTCTGTTATATTTACCCAGATATTTACCATTTCTGTCGCTCTTCTTTCCTCACCGATGTTCCAAATTTCTTGCTGCTACTGTTTTCCTTTTGCCTAAAGAATTTCCTTATGCATTTATTTTAGAGCACATGCTGACAAGAAATTCTCTTCCTTTTCCTTCATATCAGAATGTATATACTTTACCTTAGTTTCTGAAGGCTACTTCCCCTGTGTGTCCAATTCTGTGTTGACAGTTCTTTTCTTCCACATTAAAAATATCGTTCCACTTCATTTTGGCTTCCGTAGTTTCTGATGAGAAATTCATAGTCGCCCTCATTGTTGTTTCCTGCAAAGGATACACTTTCCTCCTCTCCTTTGGTTGCTTTCAGTATTTTTCTTTGTCTTTAATTATCTGAAGTTTGATTATGATATATATAGGTATGAAGTTTTGGAGTTTATTCCATTTGGGGTTCACTAAGCTTCCGTAGGTTTATGGGATTTTTTTTCCCCCCAAACTTGGGAAGTTTTCATCGATTAATAGTAGAATTTTTTTCTGCTCTACACTGTTTCTTCTGTTCGTTGTGACATGAATTTTATGCCTCAGTACTATCTCTGAGACTGCATTCAGTTTTTGAAATCTTTTGTTTCTCTGTCGTTCAGCTTGGATACTTTCTACTGATCTAAAAGTTCACTGACTCTTCTTTCTGGTATTTAATTCTGCTATGGTATTGTCCTAGTATGTTTTGATTTTTGTTATATTTTTCAAATCTAAAATTTCCACTTAATTATTCTTTATATCTTCTATTTCTTTACTAAAATCTTTAATAATTTTATCATTTCTAGAGTATTTGCCTGTTGGAGCATTTTTTTGTCCTCAGTGTTTTAGTCTCTTTTCCAGATAATTCTGACATCTGTGTCATCTTGGTTTTGGCATCTGTTAGATTTTTTTTCCCCACGCAAGTTGAGTTTTTCTGATTCTTTATATGCTGAGTACTTTTAGGTTATCTTCTTATGCTGTATTATGAGATCCTGGATGCTGTTTAAGTCCTATTGAGAATGTTGGTATTTTCGTGTTACTGGAGAGTTGACCCAATGGGGTTAGATCAGCAGTGTTCCTCTCACCCTTTTCTGGGCTGCAGTTTCAAGGTCATCTCCACGCTCAAAGGCTTTGCAGTGCTATTTGGACTCGGCTCTTTCACGAACCACTCATTAGTCAGTCTGGGACCTGGCCAGTGTCTATTTCTTAGCTCTGTTCTCAATGTCCTTGATATTTTGTAAAGAGCCAGACCCACATATGCTCAGCTAGGGGTGAGCCCAGAGGTTTATAAACAACACTATGAGGCATTGTCTTGAGCTCCTCCCTGTGTATGGTCTTCCCTGTGCCTTTTTGATTCTGTGGTTCTCCTCTTCTTCGTCCTCTAGACAGGGAGCTGGGCTTACTTTCCTCACTTTGCTGTGCGTTACCAGGAATGTGCTCGTATTTGGGGCCAAGCAGTATGAGGACAGAGGGAAAAATAGCAAGAGAGAGTTTCTCTCTCTCAGATCTTTAGAAGCCTTGTGGCCGCTGCTCTCACCAGGATGACCTTGTCCTGTTCCTTGAGGCTGAATTAAAGGATTCCTTCTGGAGCTCTCTCTGTCTCCACTGACACCCACTTCTTGGTTTTGATGTTATGTTCAGTCCAGGATACAGGAAACCAGAGGGAAAAAAATGCTAAACTTACTGATGATTCCAGGCACTTCAAAGTATGGTCTTTCTCCCAATCAATTTTAACTTTTCGGACTCCTCAAATAGCTGATCCATACAGTATGCCTGGGTTTATAGCTCTGTTCAGCAGGAGAGGCAGGGTGTTCTGAACTCATTCCATTTTACCCAGAATTGGAATGATCTGGCTGGTTTCTGGCATCGTCCTTATAATGGGTATAATGGATTCCAGACTAGGAATAATGAAAGGTTTATTCATTGAAATCAGGGTAACTCAAGTTT
This sequence comes from Indri indri, assembly GCA_004363605.1. Taxonomy (NCBI): domain Eukaryota; kingdom Metazoa; phylum Chordata; class Mammalia; order Primates; family Indriidae; genus Indri; species Indri indri. Next base: position 18,544 of record RJWJ010015469.1, on the reverse strand, counting down.
GAAGCCTGGGTTTTACCTTATAGATTTGCCCCCAAACCTGAAAAATAAGTATTATTCCCTTTTATGAGGTCTTACATAAATTAAATTCCCCAAGAGCACGTGACTGGTAATTAGCATGTGCAGGATTTGAACCCAGTTTGTACTAGCTCTAGGCCCATTATTCTTCTAGTACCATGTGCTGATTTCATAGAATCATTTTATTACCTGCAAGCATAAAGCTTATGCTTCCCTTTCTCAGATAATGGTGATTGATGGCAGCCCTTAAACCCTGGAATTGGATTATCAAGTCCCAGTAGGATTTTGTTCAATAAAACAATAACCTAAGACAATTCATTGCTTTCTAAGACTTTGTTCTTTCACCGTGATTTGTGAGGGGGATGGCCACCTTCTCTGGCTTGCTGTCTTGTCCTTCAAAAACACAGCTGCCTGAAAAGCCTGACCCCTCACTCCAGTTTTGCAGATAACTATTTTGGAAAAGAGACAGAGCTGAGGTTTCCCATGTAGAATGCAGGTAACATGAAAAAGCAATTCATTCTGAACTTGCGAGAATGAGGGACATGCTGCTAACAGCTGAGACCCATGGAGAGGTGCAGTAATTACTGTACCTGTGCCCCTAAAAGATAGCTGCCCAATAGTTGGTGGGAGCCAAAGGGCCTGATAAATGTTGGTCATTTTTAGAAGGAAAAATTGTTAACTCACCCAAACACCTTCATGTCCCTTTGGGATATCTCAGTTAGTTGATGCCTTTTCATCTGATGTCAAGAAAGCCCTAATGCATTCAAATTATAGAGAAAAGGGTGAATAAGATGACTAAGGGGAGAAGATGGAAAGCGTTAATATTCTTACAGAAGATGCTGTGCTCTGAAGTCTATAACTGTCAATAATTTTTAAAATCACAAGTGCAAAGGCTAGAGCACTAAAATTGAACTCAGGAGCCTATCAGGGTTCTTTTAGTTGGTAGTGTCAGAAAACATCTCAAATTGGGTTAAAGAAAGGAACAAAAATGTATTGGCTTAACAAATATGTTAGCTTATGTCTCCTCAAATTGTAGGAGTTGTACTAGCTTCAGGTGTGGCTTGATCAAGCACTCAGTAACAGCTCTTGACTTCCATCCTAGCCCCTCAGTTAGCCACTCTAGCAGAAAGATAACACCTCTTTCTCAATAATCCCAGAAAAAGCTTTAAGGCAGATTCTTATTGACTCTTACTGAGCCAACTTTGATTATATGTCTATTGTTAACTATCCCTGTGGTTGTGAAGATGCATTTCTCTACCTGGCCATGCCTGGATCATTTAGACATTTCTGTAGCTCCCTGGGAGAGACCAACTCAACCTGAATCACAAGGGCTAAGAGGAGAGAAGAGGTGTCATATAAAGGAAAATTGAGGTCTTATTGCTAATTAAATGGAGAGGGGAATGAATGTTAGTTAGGAAAAGAAAAGAAAATAGAAAGTGAGAAAGCAAGGAAGCAAGAAAGAAAGAAGAAAGAAGAAAAACGTGGGCTCTATCTTTTGGGCAGTACTAGCTCTACCACTTACTAGTTCTGTGACCTTAAGCAAACTCTTTCTTTCTCTTATCTTCTGTTTTTTCATATACCAAAAGGAAGGACGTGGACAATATGTTTAAGATCCTTTTCAGTTCCAAATATTCTTTGATTACAGATCATGTACACACAGATACTCCTCAAGTCTCATGTCGCAAACACCCAGAGCTTAAAGGAGATAGTTTTAGGAAAAATGCAAGGAAAGTCTTTTTCATGGAATTTATTGTTTGAAGAACATGGACCCGCTGAGGCTTGAGTGCCGGATTACTGACACGTACCACACTGTCTTGCACAGGCCCCCGGGCCTGGTGTGAACAACGGGAATGACAACAATACCTACCTTGGAGTGTCACGATGAAGAGTGTGGCAGGCAGAATTCTAAGACAGCCCCATGGCCCCCACCCGCTGACATCCACACCCTGGAGTGAGGAGGAACCTGTGACTTGCTTCTAGCCAACGTGAGATGGCAAAGATGAGAAATAATCACTCCTGTGATTATGTTACTGTGTACAAGACTCCATTGTAGCCCACTGGAGCTAGAGATTGTCTTGTTCACCTTAAAGAATTAAGCTGTCCTGTTAAGAGAGGAACAATCATAGGGATTTGAGTCTGCAAAAAAACAGGTCTCTCAGTCCTACAACTACAAACAGCCTAAAAAAGGAATTTGGAAGTGGATTCTTCCCCAGAGTTTTAGTTGGTTTTCTGTTGCTTATAACAGAATGCCTGAAACTGGGTAATTTATAAGAAATGAAATTTATTTCTTAAGACCCTGGAAGCTGGGATGTCCAAGGTTGCGGGGGGCACATCCGATGACATGGTGGGGACTGTCTGCAGAGTCACAAGGTGGTGCCGGGCATCCTGTGGCAAGGGACTGAGGGTGCTGTCTCAGGTCTCTCTTCTTTGTCTTGCAAAGCCACCAGTCCCACTCCCATGATAACCCATTAATCAATTAACCCACTAATCCATTAGTCCATGAATGGGTTAATCCATTCATAAGAGATCGGCCATCTTAAAGGCCCCACCTTTCAGTACTGTCGCGTTGGGGCTTAAGTTTCAACATCAGTTTTGGGAGGGACAAATATTCAAACCATGGCTCCCAGTCAGTCCTCCAAACAGGAACGCAGCCTGGCTGATATCTTGAGTGTGGCCTCACGAAATCCTGAACAGGAGAACGCTACGCCTGAAATGCTGACCCGTGGAAAATGGGATGTAGTACGTGTCTGTTGTTTTACGCTACTAAGTTTGTAGTAATTTGTTATACAGCAGTAGAAAATTACAATACAAGGGGTAAGTGAGGGAATGCATGTAAAATGCATAAATTTAGCAAGGTGTCTGGCTAAGGGTTCAATATTAGCTATTCTTCATATTATTATACAATGAAAGAATTTGGCATTGTAGACTCAAGACAGTACAAGGCTATGAATGTCTCTGTGTCCTTCAGAGATAGCCTTCTGGGGGCCAGATGGACCTCAATCTGGGGCCACGCTTCCTTACAACAAATGATGTCTTTGCAGACGTCCATACAGCCAAATGATGACCAAGCTCATGAGCCATGTATTTGAAATACAGTTTATTATCATCTGATTTCAGCAGAAACTGGTTTAGTGTTATGCAACCTGATCTGGAGTATTAGTATTGGAAAGGCACTGTGCTTATACAATAATGAAATGAGATTGGGGAAGGAGGAACAGGTGTTTCAGATAACCCATTTTAAAAAATCTAAAATTAGGTTCACCTAGGCTTTGAAAGCTAAAAGAAAATAACATTTATTGAGCACCTGCCAGATGGTCTCAAGTGCGTTGTTGCCTTTAATCAGAATAGTCTACGTGGAAGAAATTATCCTCTTTATTTTACAAGTGAAGAAGGTGAGGTTAAGGTGGACTTAAAGAAGGTGAGCTCAGAAAGTTAGGTGACATGCCCAGGTCACCCAGGTCTAAGCCACACCTCTCGCTGACTTTGATCACTGGGAGAGTGCTCGGAATCTCCCAGAATGGGATTGGAATATTTGTACTGAAAGAAATGTAGCTCACAAAAGAAAGAAATGAGAATGGATGCGTAGGACTAGGAACCAAACAACCTTGACTTGAAAACTTTGACATTTGGCTCCACTTGGGCCAATAATAGGTTTTCAAGAAAACAAACCTTAACGGAGACAACAGGGAAATATATCCGCTCCTGGAACTCCTGGTGGAAGCAGATCCCTTTCATTTTTAAAGCGTGAACATTCATCATGTTCTTGGACGCCTCTATATCGATTTTTTTTTTCTTCCAAATTTTTTACATTGACCACTGAAAATTGAAATGCCAGAGGCTGCCACAGTCCTTTTTTTCTTTCTTTGCCTAATCTTCAATGAGAATGTTTCTATTCTAGCTTGTTCCAAACTGGACTTGAGGCAGTTATCAAAGATTTACACAATATTTCAGATTTAATAAATTCGAAGTAATTAATTAAGAAGATGCAAATAAAAAAATCTAAACAATCTAGTGACAGAGAACCAGGAGCAAAATCTGTTACCCACGATCTATGCTGAGGAGTCCAGGACACTTGCTGGAGGCCACAAATCTGCCTCTGTGCCTCCCGGTGTCCAACTGGGAGAAACAAAGACTATCAGTTGCAGGGGAAGAAAAACGATTTTTTTTCAACTCTCCTAAATTCTTAGTTGGAACGAACACCTGTAACAAAAGACACATTAACAAGAGAAAAACAAATAGAAGTTTATTAACATGTGTATTTCATATGTACATGGGAGACACCCAGGGAAGGAGGAGGTGGCTTTGAATTCCAGCTTAAACAGCGTCTTCAGCAAAGAACAGTCACTTCTTAGAGAAGTGACAAGACAAAGGGAAAGGATTTAGAGTCTCTACGGGGAGGCAAGTGCATGGCAGATAAAGGCCGGCCAGCAAAGCGGGTCAGTGTTGATTCCTTGGGTTCCAGCTCCAGGCCAATAAGGTCTATAGATGTCTTCGGTGGTCAACCTTTGTTCTCCCTGGCAGAGAGGGGGAACAGAACACCTTTCTTCTTTGTAAACCTATGTCCTGCTTTTGGACAAATAGAGGGAGGTGGAGAGCTTTCCTGCACCTGCTTTTTAATTGCTTTCACCTTGACCACCCTTCCTATTTTGGGGGTGGCATATTCAAGTCGTTTACCCAACCATAAGAGTTACATGTCTATATAGAAAAACAACAGTGCCAACTACATTTTATTTCATTTTATTATTTTATTTTACTTTATTTTTTTAGAAATGGGGTCTCAGTCTGTCGCCCGGGCTGGAGTGCAGTGGCACTATCATAGCTCGCTGCAGCCTCAAACTCCTGGGCTCAAGAGACAACTACCATTTATTGAGCACAAACTAAATACCAGGCCTCTACATGTATTATCTCATCTAATCTTCCCAAAAACCCTCCATGCTAGGCGTCCTCCTGCAAGTGTGCAGGTGAGAGAGAGGCCCACGTCTGCAGAGCTAGCATGTGGTAAGGATGAAATTCGCACCCAGGTCTGAGCCTTGCAAGACGCACCCCCTTTCCCCTTGCACTGGCTCTGCCACTAGCTGCTCTGCTTGTTCCCACAGTAAAAACCAAATAAGAATTTCTCCAACAGCTTCTCAGAGGTAAGGCCATGTGTTAGGTAATGAGCGTGGCAGGAGTCTTAGAGCAAACATAAAAACAAGTTTAAGGGTTATTTTCCACCTGGCCCTAAATACAAGTGGGCAGCATCATGCCACGGTAAAGTCTGGCAACAAGGCATCCTCTAGGGAGGTAGCCACGACATGACAGGTTATTACTATTTTTCTTTTAAACAGGCTGGTACAAAACTGTTCAAACCGAGAAACTTCTAATTCATAGCCCTACCACAGAGGCCCCAGCAATCAGAGTCTACCTCTGGCATCTGACTAATGAACTCCTAAGAGGTCGGCTCTGCTTCGGTTAACACCTGCAGGGAGGTGATGAGCTGCAGCTTGGACTGAAGTAATTACCCAGGTTAGAGGCAGATGGAGGCTGAGTGGGGCCCACGCCAGCTAGACATGGAGCTCTCGAGAACAGAACTGACAAAACGGGCTGGAGTAGGGGCCTGGTGGTGAGGTACGCTTGGGAGGCTGTGAGTCTCAATCAAGCACAGTCTTCATTAGCACTGAAACAGCTAAAAAAAAAAAAAAAAAAATCTTCACGTACAATATTTCCGCAAGTACCAGGAATGTGCAGTGACGCACATTCGCAATCTTGGCTTGATCCTAGATCCTGGTAGTTGGCAATCAAGTATCTGTGGACTAAAATAAAATCTTAAGGCTCGCCCCACTCTGGCTGACTGAATGGATCCCCTCCTGGCCAAGGGGATATCCTGAAACTAAATTGCCTGCCACAAGGAGGGAGGCCAGACATGGCTCATCAGACCCCCCTCCCTTGGAGACATCCTTTGTGACTCATTAACAGGCCTAAGGGTATTCAAGACACACCTGCAGGTCCTCGATTTACACGACAAATATGTGTTTGGTGGCTTGCCCCTGATTTATAGACTTACTTATCTTAACATTCCAAGCCTTTAGACAAAAGCTTCATGACTTTAACCAATTATAAGTCAAAGAGTCTTTAAACCCACTTATAACCTGTAAGCCCCTCCCCGCTTCGAGATGGCCCACCTTTCTGGGCCAAACCAATGTATGCCTCCCACATATTGCTTTGTGACTTTACCTGTAACTCCTGTCTCCCTGAAATGTATAAAACCAAACTGTAACCCAGCCACAGCGAGTACACTTGCTCAAGGCTTCTTGGGCGTGGCTCTAGGTCATGGTCCTCAAATTTGGCTCAGAATAAATGTCTTTAAAATTATTTTACAGAATTTGGCTTCTTTTCCATCGACATATCTATGAAATGCCTACTATGAAAGCAGGACCAGGCTCTGGGAGGCAGCGTGAGTCCTGCCCTCACGGACTCTTCCCCTCCTGGCGCGTCTGGGCTCTGCCTTTTTCCTGGGTAGCTGAGGGAAACGGTTGCAGGAAGAGTAAGTGGAAATACACTTTGCCCCAGTGGATGGAGACTAAGGTTCCGAGCCGCCTTGAGTTGCCGCGCACTTGACATCCATAAGCTTATCGGCTCCAGATTCCAGGGGCGAGAGACTAGCCTCCCCATTGCGTTGGTGAGTAACTAAGGCTGGACTGGAATCCGAGTATCTCCGACTGTAAACCCAAATTATTCCACTGTATCTCACTGCTTCTTGACCAGACAGTCACGAGGCTCAAGTCATTGGTCCAGCAAGTGGGTTGAAGTACTTCTCTTGGACTATTTGTAACCTTCCCCTTTTTAAAGCAAATCTCAAATGAAATAAAGCACCTGACCCTTGTTATACACCAAGGACGTGTTGCCAATATACCAGTGGTTATTTTCCCAGCAACCTTACCTATTCAAATTCCCAGTGAGGAGCAGAGATTGAGTCAGAAACCTCAATGTCAAAATACAGCAGAGAATCCCGAAGCAATGTTGCCATGCTGCTCAAAGCAAACCCCAGCCCCCAAGTCTGCATCGAGGCAAATTATCTCGTAATTTTTGCACAACTAAAAGAGGACGGCGGGGAGAAGCATAGGGAAACAGGTGGGAGAGGGGGCAGCTGACAGCCCTACTGTGGAGAATGCAGAAAACAAAAGAGCAGACAGCCCCACTCAGCCCTCGATGTTTCACAGCCTTCTCGTGCCGCTAAACCTGGTGCGGTTCCCAGAGCTGCCATGTGCTGAGGAATATTAATAAGCCAGGCTTACCTAGGCCTAACATTAGTCACACCGAGGTTCAATATTAGTTAAACAGAACTCGTGTGGGGAAATATCATAAATTTTCTCCTGCAACGTTCCCCGCTACTTGCCAACATTCTGTTAGATTTTTGACATTATCTCAGGGAAAATGGCAGTGAATTGCCATGCATTAACATAATTGGTTTTACTTTCATTCCTTTGGGCATTTCTATTGCCCCAACTAATTGCTTGAAAATACCAGTGCAATTTCCATTCATTCTTCAGCTAGTCTCAGGCCCATTGGTATGAAACAATAGAGGTTAACAAGGCATCTTCAAAGCAGAGTGCTGAAAGTAACGGTGGTGCTTTAAACTCTGGGAGCATCAAAGGAGAGCTCACCTGTGATCCCTTTGGTACATGGGTTGCCATGGTGATGAGAGGGCTTGGCCTGGGAGGAGACTGGATAATAACAATGATACCGTTTTTCAGAGAACTTACTCTGTGCTAGACACTGTGCCTTTGCCCTTAATCCTCAGTGAGATTCCACAGTCTGCTTTTCACAGACAAGGAAACTGAGGCACAGGAAGGAAGCATCTTGCACAAAGTCTTGCATCCAGAGAATGACACAAACCAGGATTCAAATCCAGGCAGTCTGACTCCAGACCTGTCTTTGACCCAGGAATATTTGCTGCCTGGAGAAGGTGGTGACAAATGGAGGTGCTTATAGTATTAACATGTGTTTTCCTCTGACTCCCGTGGCAGGATATATATGCGGCAAGCCTGTCCTTGCTTTTGGAAGCCCAGGTGGTCTCTTACGAAGTCACCCTGGAATCATGAAGGTCTGCTGTTACTGGGAGGAGAGCTCCGGGTACACACGCCATCCTGACCCATGGAGAAAAGCTGGACTTGTCTTTGTTCCTGAAGGCAGGAAGTCAGCAGGGCAGAAACTGGCGGGGTGCAGAGGAGGACAGTTGGCAGAAGGAGGAAGAAAGAAAAATAAAGCATAATTTTTTTTTTTTTGGTTCCATGATAAACACTTGCAGGCATCCACCAACCATATGTAGAGGTTCGCATGCATCATTTTCTACATGTTTTCTACAACTCAATGTCTAATTTTTCAGGATCTACTCAAAGGCAACACTGTGCCTTCTGACACAGGCATTCCACCCCTAGGTATTCACTCAGGAGAAATAAAGGTCTATGTCCACATAAAGACTCGAACATGAATGGCCATAGCAGCTTTAGCCGTAATAGCCCCAAACCCAAAACAACCCGAATGTCCATCAACAGGTGAAGGATGAACACACAGTACATCTGTTACCCACACGACAGAGCTCTGCGCAGCCATGCAAAGGAATGAAATGTTGATACCCACAACGTGGATACATCTCAAAATGATTTTGCCGAGTGAAAGAAGCCAGACAAAAAAGAGTACGTACTTTATGACTCTGCTGATACAAAATTTTAGAAAATGCAAACTAACCTATAATCACAGAAAGCCAACCAGTGTTTCCCTGAGGATGGGCGGGAGAGGAGGTGGGGAGGATTGGAAAGGGTGAGAGGGAACTTTTGGGGGTGATGCAAAGGTTCATTGCTGCGATTGGGGGGATCATTTCACAGATTGTGCGCTTTGAATAGTGTAGTTTATGATGTGTCCGTTATGCCTAAATAAGCTGCTGAAAAAGAAGGAGCAAATCGACTTTCCGTCAGAGGAAACTGCTTGTGCAAGGCGAGGTGCTGAGGATGACGCCCAGAACTCTGGCTTGGTTGGCTAAGAAGAGCTCCATGCCAGCATGAGCAAGGGCAGGTTTTGAGGGAAGTTATGCAACTACCCCTTTTTGCCACATTGGGTTTGAGGTGAACATGGAATTTCCAACTGGAGAGGCACAGTCAGAATTGCCAATGTGGGAACCTGGCGGTGTAATCTGGCATCGAGAGGTACACTTGGGATCTCGCAGCTAAGGGCTCAGGACTGCAGTCTACAGGCAGAAGGGAGCGCTCTGGGGAGGTGGTCAATTTGTGCTTCAGGGAGTTCTCTGTCAATGGTGGAGAGAAAAAATTAGAACAAAGAAAGGAGACCAGACAGAAGGCAATGGCAGTGATCTAGTTGAAGGATGCCAAAGGCTGAACTAAGCCAGTGGCCATGGGGAGGCAGAAAAGGAGATAAAAGTCAAGAGAAAGAGTTCAGATGTGGGCAGGGGGAGAAGTCAGGTGAAAGGCAAGGACTGGGCTGCAATGGTGGGGGAGGGGTGGTGCACGTGCAAATGCCCTGTGGTTCAGAAGTTTCCACTGAAAACTCTTCACAGCCAGGGGGAGCTAGGTCAGGAGGCCAGAAGGTCTAAGTTGATGGGACTGAGAGCATATTGAAAGTTTTGCAGCAAAACTCAAGAGTTTTATTTTCTCTTTCTTTCTCATAGCAGAACTTCTGCGTCCTTTAACTGGGCGTTGCAGACTGCCAAGGTCACCTGAGTTGGGAGAACACACAAGCATGCGCCAATAGCTCAACCAGCGCGCTGCACTTCCAGTGATGTAATTCCGCAGCTTCCTGATGGCCCTGCATTCGCAGCTCAGAGGCCCTCCCAAAGTCTCCTGCCACACCCCTGCCTGCAGGCTGTCAAGAAAGCCTCCCTCACAAAGCCACTGGGAAACTGTCAGTTACTCACCAGACGTGGAGGAGGCTGAGGGAGCAGGCTGAGCATGTTCAACACTCCGTGCTAGCTTCCCCTGGAAGGAAACAGAGGCTCAGTATACCTGATAGCCACATCTTTGCACAAAAGCAGCTCTCTGGGCAGCTTTCTTTCTAAAGCCACTGTTTTCAAGATGTGTCTCAATCAAGGAAAGCAAATGGGTCTAAGGAAAGTGGGGATAGACACGGCGCTCACATACGGGCTCTTCCTTGAGCAGTGGCAACACAGGGTTAGGCAACTCTGGCTTGATCAAAAGGGAGGTGCAAGAGGAAGATGCAGATCTGTTTTGTGTGCGTTTCTTTCTTGGGTTGTTAGAGCTGGAAAAGATTTTTGACATAATCTATCCAACCAACCATCAGCCACTACAAGGCAAGGGGTTATGGAATCTCATGGCGCAATGGTGGGACTCCAATTCTACGGGTTGGAGGAGATGGAACGAGTCATGTGGTGGGAGGTGGGCAGACCCCAAATCACAAAGGAGCTGGTGTGCTCGCCTAAGGAGTTTAAATTTTATTCCAGAAGCTCTGAGAAGGTCATGACAGCTGATGTGGGTAAAATGAAGTCAGCTGGGCGACAGGGAGACTACAAAGTTCTGGGGGCTGGACTAAGATCACAGAGATAAGTAGGGATGAAGGAAGGGCTGATGCAGGTACAGGAGGATGCTGGCTGACTCTCTGAGGACAGCCCCTCCGACCTACTCACCTTCATGGCTCTGTTTTGTAGCTGCAGCTCATATTCCTTGCTAGCTCTCCCTGACTGAAGCCCCAAAAGTTCACCTCTCTATGTTATCCTGTGACTCAGGCCCTATAAATACTAATACAGCTAAACTAACTTTTCTGTTTCTCAAAGTGCCAAGTTTGTTTCTACCCCAGGGCCTTTGCATATGCTGCTCCCCCTTCCTAGAATGCACTTCCATCTCACTCCTTCAGGACTCAGCATATAGCATATCTTTAAAGCAGAAATTCCTGGCTAAGTCCACACCGTCCCTCCTCCCCCAACTAAATTAGACCCTCCCTCTTGTTTTTTTTTAATAACACTTTTTGCAATCTGAAATGACATAATTCATCCTATGTTTAACAACAGTCCTCTGTGCTAGACTCCATTGGACAGGGACTGTGTCTGTTTTGTTCCACACTGCATTGCTAACATCTTTCCCAGTGCTTGGCATGGCGTCAATATCTGACAAATATTTGTATGAATACTCAGGACCACCTCACAATCTAAATTCCGTTTCCCACTCATCTAATACACACTTGGTTACAGAAAATGTCCTCAAAGGGTCTCCGGAATACTAGAATGGTCCTATTAGAAAGAAGCCCTATTTAGTGGACTTTTGAGATCCCCAAGACCTGGGTTCAAATCCTGGCTGTACTCAAGTGGCTACATGGTCCTGGGAATGTTACTTAAGCTCTGAGCGTGAGGTTTCTCAGGAGTAGAATGCAGATCTTCACTTTATTTACATTTCTCTGAGCTTCAAATAAAAATACAGGTTTATATCCATCCCCAGTATAGTGCCTGACACCCATTAAGCCCTCGGTAAAAGTGGGTCCCCTTCTCAGCTACAGAGAACAAGCTGTAATTGCACAGGAAATGGCTTCTATTTGGTAGGATTCAACATGTGCAGCATTGACCTCAAAGCCTGGGGTCAGACTGTCTGGGTTTGAAACTCCAATCTGCCGCTTACTAGCTGACGGGTCTTGGGGAATTTACTCAGCTTCTCTGAGCCTCAGTTGCCTTAAATGCAAAGTGTAGATGTTCATGGACCTCACAGGGTTGCTATGAGGGTGCAACACGTTTATATATTAATGCCCTTGAAGCAGTGTCTGACACATGACAAGTCCTATGTAAGTGGCAGTGAAGATTATTAATATTCTCAGAACAGTGCTCGGTGTATAGTAAGTATGTGTTCGTTATCTATGATAAATCAACCTTTGCTGAAGCCTATTGGATGAGATCCATAAGCGGTGAGAGCTGACAGGATGAAGGGATCTCTGGACAGCTGGTGTTTGGAACCCCGATGACTCAAGCACGCAGGGTGCTGTCACTTTAAGAGGAGATCAAAGATGCTTTTCCTTTAAATCCGGCAAACAGGTGAGAATGTCAATGCTTAGGAATGGAACTTGGGATTCAGATGTATGCCTTCCAATTAACATGACATGTTCTAACCTTGTAAATGCAAACACATCTCCTCTTGGGGGCATACTTTCACAGAAATATTGAAATATCCAGGAGGGGTTTTATTTGTTTTCTTGTTTTAAACACTTGAAATATTTAAGAATTTTAAGCCAGAGCAGAATTTTGGATGAAGGAGAGAACATAACTCATCTTCCCTTGGATATCTGATGGCAGAGCCTCCCTCCGAGAAATAAAATGTGAACAATTCGGTGACTGGTATCCAGGCAAGCCACCTCCATCTGGTTGGAATTGTTTTCCAGCCTCTAACTAGTAAATTAGCACATGCTTAGACTGCCCGGGACATAATTCTTTTTAATGACTGGTTTTCTGTGGCACTCAGAGTAGCTCGAAGAGAAAAAATCAAAGGTGTCAAAGGAACGTTGCCTGCAGTCTTCTGGGTTTCGACTTCTCAAGCATGAGAGACTACACAAGGACGGAGAGAACTAAGGCCAGAGAGCCATCTGTCCATATTACAGACCGGAAGCTGCAGCCCAGAGAGGCTGCCGGGCCACACAGCAGGTGAAGCAGACAGGGCTGGGATTTGCACCCAGGACACTGTGGTCTCCGGGTGCAGGGCTCTTTTCGGTGATACATAGGAGTCTTTGTTTATTGAAGAGCTATGGTGCGACAGCCTGCGCTCACCTTGGCACACATAGTTCAACTGCATGTTCCTCCTTAGACAAATATTTCATAGCCAGAAATAATATAGAAGCAGAGAAGATTTAAGACAGGAATGCCAAAGTCCTCCCTCCATCATCAAAAAACGTAGAGTCTACAGAGGGAGGATTAGGCAGCGGATCCGAGGCCAAATAATGAATGACTGAGCGAGGAAAGAAGCCAGACACACAGGAACATACTTATTGCCAATATCCAGGGCTCTATATGGCCCACACACCCTGACAATCTCCTCTCTGACCTGTCTCCTACCTCCCGTCCCCTCGTTCACTCTGATCCAACCATCGGTGGCTTCCTTACAGTTCTTCAATCTCCCTGCACGCTCCAGCCTCTGGGTCTTTGCACTGGCTGTTCCCTGTATCCAGAATGCTGTTCCCCCCAGTATTCCCATGGTTTACTCCCTCACCTCCTTCGTTTTTTGGTTCTCATGTTGTCTTCTCAGTGAGGTCTGCCGTGGCCGCCCAACTGACAATCGCCACCTGCCGCGCCTGCACCACACGACCACCCTGGCCCCACTCTGCTCTTTCTCATTCCACTCACTGCCTTCCAGCTACTGTGCAATTTGTTGCTCATTGTCTTTCTCCTCCCACTAGAATGTGAGCTGCACCAGGGCAGGAGTCTTTCCTTTATTCATGGATGTATCCCAAGAACCCAGGCCACAGCTGGTACACAGTAGGGTCTCAATAAATATTTGTGGAATGGACAGGTGTAGTGGTCCGCCTCCTCTGTGCCAGGCAAGGGGACATCTATCTTTATAAATGCTAGTGAGGGCAGGGCTCATGTCTGGCTTTGTTCACCACTGTACCTCCGGGACCCGTATGTCCTCATTCCCCACCTCTGATTTATAGATGAGGAAATCAGGGCTCAAATAGGCAAAGGAACTTGCAGAAGGCCACTCTGATCGTTGCTGAGCTGGGACGGATGCTATGTTGGGACTGTTTGATTCTGGAGAATATACTCCTTACACCTGTTCTAAACCATGTTCTACCTGTGGACAAGAGAATGCTCCTCGTCCCATATCTTGTGGTCTTGATTCTGAAAGTCTCCCTCATTTTGGAAGGTCAATTTCTCACATGACAAGCCTGACTTTGTGATGCCCTACATGGCATTTTATAGTCAATCATCTACTTAACAACTCTTCACTGAGCATCTACAACGGGGCAGAAATTGCCCAGATCATTTGGAGACCTTATTTAGGTCATGAAGACAGGGTGGACCTTGAGCTCATGGAGCTTCGTATTTTAGTGAAGGGAGGAAAAAGAATAAACAGACACCTGCCATAATTTCAGATGGCGATAGATGCTATGAATAAGATATAACAGAATAATGTGATGGAGAGGAATGGAACATGGGATGCCGATTTATATAGCACAATCTAGGAAGTTCACTTTGCGGCAGGGACACTGGAACTGAGACTTGAGTGGTTAAATGGAAGCCTAACTTTCCAGGGAGAGGGAGCAACATTCCTGATTAAGGGGGAGTTTGCAGCATTTGACGAATAGGCAGAAGGCTCATGTGCCTCAAATGAATAAGGGACAGGAATCATGGTGGAAGATGAGTGAGAGGTAGACAGGAGCCACCATCCTGGAAGTTGTGTGAGTTGTGCCCACTCAGGACCCGTGAACGTGACCTTATTTGGAAAAAGGGTCTTTGCGGATGTAATTAAGTTAAGAATCTCAAGATGAGATCATCCTGGATTAGGATGGACCTTAGATCCAATTTCAAATGTCTTTATAAGAGAAGAGAAGGGGAGAAGACACACAGAGAAGGCGATGAAAAGATGGAGGCAGAGATTGAAATGACGCATTTGCAAGCCAAGAATTGACAGTAGCCATTAGAAGCTGGGAGAGATGCGTGGAACAGAGTCTCCCTTACAGCCTCCAGAGGGAACCAACCCTGGTGACATCTTGATTTTGGACTTCCGGTTTTCAGAACTGTAAGACAACAAATTTCTGTTGTTTTAGGTCCCCGTGTTTGGGATGATTTGTTACAGCAGCCACAGGAAGCTGATACAGAAGTCATGACTCCAAGAGTCTTTCATTGTTCTGCTCCGAACCAGTGCTACGTGTCAGCACCCATACCAGCTCCGGAGGAACCAAGCCAGATCCTTACAAATGGCTTGTTCCCTCCATGGGAACATCTGCCTCTCAATTCTGAATGTTCTAGGAAATGTACAAGAGCCCATCGTTTTGTGGTAACTCAATTCACTTGCATTTGCATCACTTGAAAAAATTACATCTGTATGTTTGAAAATCCAGTTCAGTTGTTGAGAAAGCCTTGGCAGCTATCCTTGCACCAAGCTGAAATTATCTTTCTGGTATTATCCAGATTCAACAGTAGCATTAGCTGTGCTGGGTCCAACTCTCACGGCTTCAAATAATTATTAGCAATTGCTCATTATCTCTTTTGAAAACCCTAAATATATACCTATTTTTTAAGACATTGGCTCATCAAGACTGGAAAAGATACAGATTTCCATTCTTGGGGCTGATGTGAGTCAGGGCATTGTTCAGAAAAATAAAAGTTTGTGGGTTGGTTGGATGCCAATTTGAAATAGTAACTGTGTTCATTGATTGACAGGATAAGCTTGGTTGGGGTACCAAACCTCAGCCGTGAGGCCCAAAATGTGGGAAGGAAGGAGAACACTGTTTCCCTTTGTTCTCTAGGCACCTCGGTGTCTCTCAGGGTTGCTTTCCTTTCAGTTCTCAGACTCTAGTAATATATACCTTAAATGTTTCTCCTCTGTAGAATTCAGAAGGGCCCGAAGCCTCTTTTCTTGCAGTGAGCCCTTCCTTCTACAGAGTAACTGTCTATTTTCCTCCCTAATGTAGCTGGGCCGTACTAGAAGGCATCATCCAGATTCCACCCTAATTTTCATCCACCATGAATCCATGCATCCATCTGTCTATGCATCCATGCATCCATCCATGTATGCTTCCATGCATATATCCATGCATCTGTCCATTTATGCACCCATGCATACATCCATGCATGCATGAATCTATCCTTAATTCTCAGTCATTCATTTTTCAAACAGTCCTTTCCATTTCCATTTTCTTTCCTTCTAGGACTCTTAACCACTCCTGGCCTCTCAATCTCTTAACTTGGCTATCATTCTTTCTATTCTTTATCATTCCCCGAAGCCTTCAGAGGGAGCTCTTCAAGCCAATATTTGATGTATCCGTACTTCTGCTTTTAGCCATCACGATGACCAACCCATCCACTGAGCAGCTGTCTGCAAACCAGGAAGAGAGATCACCAGAACCTGAGTCTGGCTGGACTTTAATTTGGACTTTCCAGCCTTCAAAACTGTGAGAAAATCAGTTTCTGTCGCTGAGAAGCTACTCGGTCTCTGGTATTTGGTTATGGCAGGCCAAGCAGGCTAATACCGATGGTGATTAACATTTCCCCACAGTGAAGGTCAGACATGGTCAGATTAAAGCTCTGGGCGACAGAGTAAGTATTGTCTGAGGGGCCTATTTAGGGCCCAGGAGAAGCTGGGAGTGTAGAATATGTGTCTGCACAGACGGTAAATAATGACAACCCAGAAAAATCCCAGCAGGATACCAGCGGGAGTGAAGTGGGCACCTCAGCACTGGAGACCATCTCTAAACAGGGCTCGTGGCTGCCTCCTACTTTGATTCTTCTTTTCCCAAAGTGGAAATTGCCTTATTTGCTTTTTATTCTCATTATAAAGATAGCACATGCTCTAATAAAAATAAATCAGCAATTTTGAAAGGTAGAAACAAGAACGTAAAAGCTGACACAGTCCCTCTGCTCACCTGCCCTGTGAAAGTATCACTGCCTGTCCTTTCAGACCTAAATTTTGTGTTCATTTCCATGTATACATATATACATAGAGATTCTACATGTGCTTTAAAAATAAAAATTGGATCGCATTATATCTGTCATCTTAAAAGCTGCATTTGCCATTTGAGAAAAGCAACAGTATAACAAAAATCATCTGTAGAGCCAGTCTGCCTAGTTTAAATCCCAGTTCTGCTGCTTATTAACTGGGTAGCCTTGACTTCTCTGTGATTCAAATTCCTCACCTCGAAAATGGATAAGAGTAGCTCTTATTTCGTATGGCTGTTTTAAAAATTAAATGACCTGATATTTGGCAAATATTTAGGACTATGCCTGGCGTATAGTGAGTGCCATATAAGGGTCTGTACATACACACGTGCGCGCACGCACACACACACACACACACAGCCAAAGCCATCACTTCAAACAGTAAGTGTTTATTTAGTTCTCACACCTGCGGGTTGACCAGGCAGTTTCTGCTCACATGGGACAGACTCGACTGATCTTGACTGGACCTGGACATGCACCTGTGGTCAGCTGGCTGGCTGGGTGGGGCTGGCTGACCTAGGATGCCCTCGCTCACATGCCGGATAGTTGGCTGGCTATTGGCTGGGTGGAGATGGCGGTGATGGGTCGCATGTCACTCATCAGGCCGCGAGCTGCCATGGACTTGTCCAAGAACAATAGCGGCCTCTTGAGCCCTTGGCTTGACACTGGCACATGCTGTTACCTCTGCTGCTGGCTATTCACTAAATAAAGCAAATCGCGAGTCCAGCCCACATTCGAGGGTGAAGAAACAGACTCCACCTCTTGCTTAGAGAAGCTGCAAGGTCATATTGCAGAGTGATGGATATAGGAAGTGGTAAATACTTGGGGACATTTTTGAAATCAATCTAGCATACGCATATAAGTTATAGATAAGGAAACTGAGGCTCAGAGAGGACAAAGGCCCTGGAATTCTCACCCAAGCAGGGTGAGCCCAGAGCTCAAGCTCTGGAACACTACATCATAGCAACGAGCGCAACACACGCCCTCTTCCAGACCCTGTGGATAGGACCATGTTTGCCTGATTGGTAGAAAACACATAAAGAAAGCTACTAACTTTATCTGCCTCTGAATCACTCAGAGTCTGCAAATAATCCCAGATCTTCTCTCTTCCCACTCCTCCTTTTCCTCCTGCTTGGGTTCAATCAGCCACAGCCAGAGCTCCCGGAATGGAGATACCAGCAGCCTCCGAGTCAACAGCAAAGCAGCCATTTATCATTCCTTTTTCTCCGGCGGTTTTCTTCTAAGGAGAGGAGCCTCTCCCCAAGCATGTGAACCTCATGCCCCTGCCCACCCCCTTCCTCGAGGTTTGGGACCTGCTCTTGTGAGAGACGAACCTCCAGGTCACACTCAGAGTCAGTCCACAGGGAGGAGGGCACGAGGGATGGGGGCGGGAAGAGGAACGTGATGTTTGCCTTGCATTCATTCCTCGTTGCTGATGATTGGGAGTCTTTCTCTTTGCACTTGTGAAAGGGAATCCAGAAAGTAGCTTAGGTTTTTGGGAGGAGGAGGAAGAGGAGGAAAATAGTGGCTATGTGGCTTTAACGAAAGGGACCAAATTCAACCTTAAGAACTAGGACAGAAAGAGACACTGTGTTTTCTGCTTGCCTAGACTGGAGTCCTTCACTGGATTCCAGGACCCCAACTTTCCTTTGGGAATCACCTGACCCATTGTCTCTTGCTCTCCACCCCGAGCCCTGCAAGTAGAAGTTGGATTTCCACCAGCCGAATCAATCCAGCGATGCTACCTGATATAGAATTTTAATCACAGCTCCATCATTCTTTCCCATTCTCAGTCAAGACTCCTTCTTTTCCCCAACGACTAAATAAAATTTTTATGCATATCGGTGGATGCAGAGTCTAGTGGTGAGAAGGCGGCGTGGCACAGGAAGTAGC